>NW_004624874.1:4597202-4650529 GCF_000247695.1 Heterocephalus glaber
TTCAATGGGGGGGGAGTGCTTCTCGTGCCCACGCGGCTCACCTTCTCTGCCCTAGGAGCTTGGGATGGCAGCAGGGGAGCTTCCTTCCTGGTACTGGGACCAGCTGAGCTTCACTGCCCTAGGAACCTGGGATGGAGGCAGGGAGCTTCCTTCCAGGTGCTGGGACCGGCTCACCTTCTTTGCCCTAGGAGCCTGGGATGGCAGCGGGGGAGCTTCCTTCCGGGTGCTGGGACCGGCTGAGCTTCACTGCCGAAAACTAGTAGTTAGTAGAGGTTTTAGTCCATAGTTGGCTGGCTCCAAGGCAGGACGGCATGACCAAGGGTCCTGAGAGAGGAGAAAGATCTCATGGCATGGCAGGTAGAAAGCAGAGGGAGGAGCTTACAGTCTTATGTGGGGAATTTTTCATGTACTTGCCCATTTTATAAAGTTTGGCTTAGTTACAACAAAATATGGTAATCCCAAATTTCCTTCCCTTTCTTCATCTAAACTAGAATAATTCACAAAATGCTGAGAGCACATAGATGAAAAATTATCTTCCTTGAAACCCCATCCCTGTGACACAGTTATAACCCTAGCTTCAGGGAGCGGTGCTTTCACACGTATGACAGATGACCATCCTGCTAAATGACCAACTGAATGATTTAGTATAAATGTATGTCATAAAAAACAAAGTTTAATTTTCCTTGCCTCTCTTGATGCAAAATAAGAATCAAGTTTGTTTATTATTTCCTTCTCACACTTCACTGAATCATCTTTCATACTCTTGAAGATGTGTTTACTCTATTATTATGGTGAATTAAGCATAGTCCTTTAGCTTCAAAATCCTCTCTGACATGACTCACATCTATACATTATAGTACAGAGAAAAACTTACGTGGAATCACTATTCCCATCTGAGTCCTTTTTCATCAAGCTGCCCTAAACACTTTACCATCACCTGGACAGACATTCTCTCCTGTGTCTGTACTTTCTTCAGTGCTATGTCAGATGCCTCCTCATCTACCGTAGCATGAGAGCAGCCATCATTCCTCAGTCCTCTTTCACTGCCCCACAACTAGCACAATGACTAATAAAGTTTAAAGGTCTGGCTGAGAAGTCGGTATACAGTGTTGCTTCATTTTAATGCATTATAGACAGTAAAACTTCTAATCTTAATTTTAAATTTGGTATTCTTTCATTCATTAATAGAGCAAGCTCAATATCGCCTATATGTCTGTAAATTTTAATTCCCTTTCTGTTTTTGGAAAAATCTCGTATACAAGAATCATCCATCAAAGGTAGAATATGCCAAGAGACTGAAGAAAGAGGCCAGCAGATCCAGAATTACACAAAGTGTACTTTCTTAGGGACTAATGCAGAGAAGTGAGTCTTAGGCAGCAGCAAGGCAGGAGGAGGGGGAGGAGGAAATATGAAGGCTAAGCTAGATAAAAGTGGGTGCTGCCAGACAGAATGTATCTGTGTTTTCTCAAAAATTATCAACGTCAACCTCTGTTAAGAAATAGTAAACTAGCTCAGCTCACTATTTAAATAACTTTATTTATCCAATAAGGTTTGGAATTCATGCTAAGATCAAATGATTGTAACAATATTGCCATTGCAACTGAGATGGCAATGGTCCCATCAAACTGGATCCCTACACTTTCTCTTTCATTCATCAGATCCTCCATTGCATTTCACCAAGTTTATGTAAAAATAGAAATTATTTGGATGACTACATTAGAATTCTAGACTGACATTAACTTTACTTTCTCCATATTTTTTGTTTAAATTGCACATTATCATATGTTGTGTCTGTTTCCAATTAAAATCAACTCTGTCACTGTCGACTCATGTAAAATAATCATGGATAAAATTGATTAATGTAGCATCCAGTTATTTTGATCTTGAAGCATTTTTCCAAGTATATGAAGATGAATATAAAAATGACTTCAGATTTTGTATGACTTTCCCAGGACAAACCAAAGCATGAGATTTAGATTGGATTCAATATCCTGGCCAGTTCAACAGTTTTACAAAAGATCATTAAAATGTGCAGTTTGCAGACACCATTTGAATTGCTCTCTGTAAATCCAAATTATGGAAGTTGACTTCTTATTACCGTCTCTTCCACTGGAAAGTCTGTATTGACAGAAGCTCTCTCCATTAAATTTCTCTGTTTTATCCTAAGTACATTTTTATCATCTCTTCATTTGCTTGCTTTATCTGAGAGTGATTCTCAGATTACCAATTAACTCATTTTTATTTACTTCAGGTTCAACTAAGTAAAAACTGATTTGTAAGGACCAACGAAGTTACTTTCTTTTAGAAGTCTAGCATTCCACCCAGTGGGGTTTAAGGAGAAGTTATAAGGTTGCAACTGATTATTGCACTAGAGTCTCAGGTTCCACATTTTTATCCAGAAAGCTTCATGTCTCCTTTAGGATTAGCTGCTCTTGTGGAACGATAACCCATAAAGGCACAAAGATATTTTGTGCAGCAGTGTAACATTACAATGATGACACCAAGTTTTTTTTTTTTAAAAATCCTCTTTAACAAGAGTTTATCTTCACCAACATACCAACTCCTATACTATTCAGATCCAGGCGCCATGGTCATAAACTTCTTGCATTTGCAGTCCTAAAAAAAGCCATTTCCAAACATATGTGATAACACTGGCACATAAGGAGATATAAGATTCAGGATTATATATACACAGAATACTTCAAAACAACTACAACTATCTAATATTGATAAAGTATGCAATGGTAAAGCATAGCTTCATCTTCTATATAATTGAAACTCACGTGCTAAAATTCCAGAAACTCATTATATAAGAATGTATCTGTCAAATGAGAATTATAATTGTTCTCGCTCACACTTGGAGTGGATTTTTTGCACAGAGAACTAATGCAAGTAAGCATTTTTTGCTTCTTCAATTCAGAGAAACTAATTTTAAGAGCAATATTATTGTACTTTTTTCAGTTTCACCGAACTGAAAATATTCTATCCGTAAAATTTCATGCAGAAGTTTATGTACCACCATTTCAGTGTAAAAAATAATAAAAGAAGATTCATTAATCCATGTATCCAATGAGGTTATCTAAATAATAACTGAGCTTTAGACATTCTCTTTATAAAATAGAGCATTTTGTGATCATTTATTCTTAGTTCAAGAGATCCACCAAAATAAATGTATGTGTAACTTCCTTTAACCCAAAAACAAATAGGTCTTGACAAAAAATCTAGGGCAAAATGTCATATTTAAATTACTAAAAGTAATAAGGGAAAAAATGAAGCATTCAAAATTAAACTCGTTTGTTGCTTAGTGATAAACCTTCATTCACTTTATGATGCAATAGTTTAGAAACTGTTCTCTCTTCAGAGCTCTATTGAAGTATCTCACGTTTATGTGTTCTCTTCTTTATAATTTCTTACTTTCTCATTTTTTATATAATTTCCCTTTTCTCCTTGACATAAACATCTAGAAGATGAATGGTTATTTGTTTTATTTCCTGATTATGTTTGATTTGTTACATACCTTAAATTTGTTTTTCCTCTATATTTAAGACATAAGCTTCCAGAAAGTAATTTTGATCATTGTATTTTTCTACTCAGATGGAGAATTCAAAAAGCAGAATTCTGAACAATAGATTCAGTGTGACACAACTGAAAAATAACACAAGCTAGTCACTATTCATAGAATACAATAAAAATATAAGATATTTTCTGCAATTTTAGAGTATTTCTAAAGTTCAAGTTAGCCTACTAATATTTTTGTCTTGACACCATTTTATTGCTCTCAATAGCTTGTTTTTAATGGACAAATGTTTTGATGCATTGCATATGTAATATACTCAGTCCATCTGTTACTAATAAAAGTGAAATTGTCTCTAAATTAAACCAATACTCGCTTCTCAAAATAAACAACTGACTACTGAAGCAAGACATAATGGACAAAACTGTTACTCTGTTGTAAGTCTTTTTTTAAAAACTTTGATTGCAAGGAATTACACTGTTAAGTCACAAATAACCATAATCTATTGAACTAAAGGGAAGTTATAGACATGACCTTTCATCTATACTGGAAATTCATGTAAAGAAAGTTAACAAATGAAAGAAGAGGAAATTGCTGACAGGAAAGCCAAAGAAGGCACTGGTTACTGAGCGCAAGAATTTTAAAGGGGACGTGGTAATTGTCATACTTACATTTTAAAATCAGGTTTACTATAAGTTAATAGCAAGTGAAAACAAAAATGTTACTTTCTGGGGAAGGCTTAGCCAAGAAAAAGAAAAAACAACAACAACAAAAACACGACCTCACTTCGCTCCTAAAGAAGGCTGAACTGAAAGAAACAAAAAAAGAAACAACGAGATGAGACTGACTGTTGAGGATGTGTTTGCAATTCACCATCTTGAACATGAGTCACAAAACACAGCCTCCAGTTTAATTTTTTAACTTAGTTTTTAATTGTTTAAAAGCATTTATTGTTTCATTTAGAAAAAATGATGAAAATATCACTATTTTGATATTTTTTAACATGGAAAATATGAAAATTCAATTCTCACTATACTATGACTCTTTCAGGGTTAAAATAGTAATAAAGGCTGGAGGTGCGGCTCAGCAATTGAGCACTTGCCTGGGTTTAATCCCCAGAACAGAAAAAAATTAGTAATAGTAATAAATAAAAATAAAAGAATACTTACAGCTCCCTAGTGGAATGAAGTCTGTACAAATGCCCCATGCAACATTTCAGGTAGTCAAAAATAATGACATTTCATTGTATGGCATTGATCTTGCATACTTTAACTTTGATTTAAAAAGAAATCTTGCCAGGCAATTAACCCACACATAAAGATTTGTGTAATAGGAAGCTCTTTCTGAATTCCTAATATGTAACTCCTTTTCTCTCCACAGCAGCCCTTTGAGAACTGATCTTTTTAAATGTGAACTATATCTTCCATAGTTTATTAGTACCAAATCTTTCAACTGTCCTTGGTGTCTAATGTTACTTGAATCTTCCATAGAGTTCTCTCCTCTTTCTTTTTCTTAAGGGATAGATTATTTCTTTGTAAGTGGAAAACTACTGAAGCACCAAAGGATGCTGGAAAATGCCACCCTCCAAAAAGATGCTTTATAGTCTATGCATCTTATCAATTCCTTGAGTAAAAAAATTGAATATTATTTTAGGAAAATAGATTAATATAATGTATCTAAACAGCAGTTATTGGAAATAAGGATATAAATTGACACTCTGGTGAATGTTCAATAGCCATGTGCCTAAGATAAAATGTTAGGGAAACTACTTTAAAGAATCATGCCTTCAACTTTTTTAATAGCACTTAACCTAGAAAACATTGAGTCCTTCCTTATTTCCCAAGCTGTTTTTCATGATTATTAAAAAATTTCACAACAAAATTATTTAAGTGAATTAACTATATCTATTATAATTCTGTCTACTATCCTTAGCATTCAAGACCTTGAATTTTGTTCATGTCACATATGTGAAAACTTATATTTCAAATGCTGCCCTGCATCAGTCCTCTGTAGCTAGGCCAATGAATCTACTGCCTTTTCCTTCAATACTCATTTTCACTATTTCTACCTCTATATAGTTTTCATTGCTAGATTTTTTCAATTCTACATTGAGTAGTCGTTTTAATAAAATTAAACATGTTGTTTTTCAAAATGTATTCCTAATAAAATGTATTCTTGATTGTTTTAATCTATTACTCCAATTTTCAACATTTAGGGAGAGGAAATGCAATACAATATCCTGTGTCAAAGTGCTATTTCTCCAGCCTAATCTAAGATCTTACATGATAGCAAACATTTTCTATCTTCATATCTGATGAAAGATTCCATAATTCAGGTTTGAGATGATAAGACTAGACTACTGACAGAAGAAATAATATTGAAGATATTTAAGTAAATGTAAAACGGAATAAAGATTAGAAACTGTGAATCCTGAGAAGATAGGATGAGATAGAAAGGACCACAATATTTAAAGAAATTAATCAATTCTATTTAAATATATTTAATTTGTAAAGATGTATAAAATTATATTTGGTATATGTACTCAATAATGTGCACATTGCTATAATTATGTATTTGTTCATGCATATAAATATCATAAATTCCCTACTCATAGGCAATTTAGTAAATTTTAAAGGATGGTTTTGATTTTATGCATTTTGTCTTAAAACTGTTATTGGATTCTGCCCATAATCTAAGTGCAGATTCACACACAAGAGTAGAGTTTAAGACCCCATGCCTGGAGCCTACATTACAAAGCAGTACTGACATAGGAGTAAACTGGCATTGTTGCTGGTCAGACAAGTGGAGAGTGACTGCAGTCCTGGGCTTGACTCTGCTGACAGTGCAGAAGGTTGTGGAAGAATCAGATAGAGACCAAGAGCATAGAAGCAAAGTTGTACTTTTATTCAGCAAGCATACAAGAGTACAGCTGCCTTCTCTCAGAAAGACAGGGAGGGGTGCCCAAAACGGAGCCATCATTGAAGGGGGGCTCAAGATGCTGGTTTTATAGTAGTTGGGGCCTATCTTGCCTCTGGGATGAGGTCACCCCTACTTGATTGGTTAATGATTAACTTAGCTCATTGCTAGGGACAATAGGGAAGGGTCTTTGAGGGGGCCTTTTACATCTTGGGGGGAAGGTGTTTTTTTTTTTCCTTTTGATCTTAGCTAACCAAGCTTTGCAGGGTACAGCATGAAGAGGAGGTGCAACCACAGACTGTCAGCTTTGCATAGGTGGTTATGCCTGTTCTGCCAGCTCTCTGAACTCCTTGGGAGGGGAGTCCCTCATCTCTTCCTGCCTACAGGTCTCTATCCCTACAGCATAGTTTATAGGTAAGGGAGAAGATGATAATGAAATAAATGTATGTTATTGGTGAAAAAGTTTTCAATTTTTTTATCAATTAACTACTGATACATCAGAATTCATGATAAAACTGAGATTTTATAAAAGTAAACATTTATTATTCCCCAAAATCCCAGAATTACCTGAGTATCTCTACTGGTCTAAACTAAAATTGTCAGAGTTCAGCAGGGCTAACTCATTCATCTATGGTCAACCAGAGGATCTGCTGAAAGCTGGTTATCTAGTAATGTCTCAGACTGATAGTTCTCATCAATTCCATAAGATCTCTAATAATTCTCAGGGAAAAATAACAAAGGCTTTTTCTCATGATAGAGGTAGGACTGCAAGAGAGGACTAGCTAAAGTGCTCAAAGCATCTTAAGGAATAGACTAAGAATTGACACACTATCATTTATGCCATATTTTATTAGCCAGAACAAGTCACAAGATCATTCCAGAGATAGGGGATTGGATCACAGATTTCAACCTATAATAAAGAGAGTTACAAAGTCACATTGTATAGGAATCTTGAAACAATGGCAAGATATTGAAACAATGGGTGCTAGAAATATGGTAAATAGAAAGTTATCAGGCTTGTTCAGTTTCCCTGTGTTATGTATTTGAAAATCAGAAAGAATAGATAGGGGGAAAGAAGGATATTATAGCAGTTTGCAGAGAGAGGTTAATGCTAAAAACTTAGGAAAAATGTAGGACATAGAGAAAAAAAGGAGATAGAGATGTATTCTAATGCTGATCATGTTTTGCATTGGGACTAAATGGATACACCTGTTTTAGTGAATGAATGATTACATAAACGGTTGGGTAATGAAACATTTCCGAAACTTTAGCATTCCTCAGATTTAAGTAGATGTCTTGCTAAATCCCAATTTCCATGTTAACCCTGGAGCTTTTTTTCTCAGTGGGTGTGCAATGGGATTTAATATATTGTATTTCTTAAAAATATCCAACTAATACGGATTTTTGTAGTGTATTGGGGGGGGTGATACTTTAAAAAATACTGACATACTGTAGAAGTCTTGTTTTCTATAACAGTTGAAAGGTTTACTGAATATAAACAGAAACATTGCTAATGTTACAGTATTACATCATTAGTATCATTACATCAATAAGAATTATAGTACTAGCATCCTTTTCAGTCATATTATAAACAATATTGTAGTCTTAATTATTATACTGCTGCAGAAATATATCATTAATATTTTTAGATCCTAAGATAAAGGGGTAAAGGGCAATTATGCTTAAAGATGTATATATATATATATATATATATACACACACACACACACACACACACACACACACACATATATATATAAAACTTTGATCCAATTGAAATTGTCTAAGTTCTGCCCCTGAAAATCAGGTATGCTCACATATTTTCATGTTGTTTCTGATTTCAAGGCACAATATCTTCTGGTCGTGCTAGGCTCGTGGATGTTATGAAAGCAATAGTGAACACAATGAAACTTAGTATCACTTTTAATCCCAAGTTTATGGAGAGTCATCAAACATCCTTCTGGGTAAAAGAAAAACAATCATGAAGCACATGCACTATAGCAAGAGTGTGAATATATTATTCCATCAAGAGACAGAGTGAAAAATAAATTGAGAAAAGAACCTATCACATCCATCAGTATCTGGTCTTGAAAGATATTTCACCCTTTTAGACTATATTGTCCTCATCTGTAAAAGGTTGGCTTACCTGACTTAGTCCTATAAAGTCAGCTTTTCCTTTTGGAGTCTATGTTATTGTAATGGTAGTTGAATCATTTGCTAATTACTTATATCTGTAATGTTCTGTCAGGTGACCTTTAGAGTTCAACACAGGGTATCCTCAGAAAGTGTAAACTATTCATGGAGAATCTATGACATCATTTAGCTTATGCTTTTATAGTACCTCCAAAGCATGTGGAAAAATGTTTGTGAGTCTTTGATCTTTACCATTAGAAAAATAGGTAGGGAAATATTATTAAGCTCACATTGAAGATGAGGAAAGTAGAGTTCAGATAAAGTTTACACAGGGAAAGATAGAGCTGGAATTGGATCTAACACTCTGCCTTCATTGCTTTTTCCTTATTTTATTCACTAAAGTAGCATGTTATATGGTGTAAGGATGAAAAAGTTTACTAAAACTATTCTTCAAAGTTTACCTTTATCTGAGTATTGCAGTGTTATCAAAGTATACATGCATGCAATAGAAAAATGGGAAAATTGGCGGGTTATCCCAGGGTAACTTTTAATTAGCTCCTATAAGTAATAACATTCCACAGAGATAGATTAGAGGAGCTGGAGGAAGTACCTTAGTTACCAATGTTTTAGTATAAATTTTGGAGTGAAAAAGGAATAAGTAGGTAGTCATGGATTCATCACCCCATTGAGCGAACTCATATGTAAGATGTAAAAGAACAAAATCTTGAGAGATGAAACCACATAAATAATAAATTCTGATGGAGAAGGAAAAATGCTCAGTTTCTAAAAGTGTGCTGGGTGCAGTGGGCCATGCTACACAGAGGAAAAAGTCCCGGATGAGGGCGGGAGTGTGAGAAAACACAGCAGCTTACCAGACTAGTTACTCACCTCTCAATGGACTTAAGGCAAACCTTGCTTAAAGTATTTGGTTTGTATGTGTGTGAGAGATAGAGAGCAATAGAGAAAAGAGAGAGATTTAGTATGTACTTTAAACAAATACATAACTTAAAATTCCATTCAATATTTACTTTCTCAGTAATGAACACGAGTGAGAATATCGGAGGATAACATAGTGGGGCAGCAGCAGAGGCTGAAGAGACTTTTAGTGAGTTACATGAGGGAGAAAATCAGAACCACGCTTCTATTTAGCCAGTATTTTATTTTTTCATGTACAGTCTGCTAATTTGCTGCATTAAAATAGCAAGTCCTTTACCTTTCTATTTGGATAATCAAATTTTAAACATTCAAAATGCTTTTCCAGCTTTATCTTCTCTGAAGAGCTGGCAAGGACATAACACTCTATATGTAATTAAGAGGAGAATAAAGAGTGGCTGGAGCGTACAGAACATGAGCATCCAGGCTGTAACTTAAAAAAAAAAGCAGATTATCAAGCGCGCAGCTCTGGATTGTCCCTAATGATCATCTTCCTTTATCAGTACAAACTCTGAAGAATCACAGAGTGAATTTGTAGTTAAAATAATATGTGACACCAAGTATAAGGAATGAGATAAGCATAAATATTGGATAAAGGTTACATGTAATAAATTAATTAGAAATACAGTTGGTGGTAATGTTTTAAAACAAAGGAAGTGCAACTCTCCTAACGGAAAGTGATTCTGCAATGGTTTTTCTGTTCCTTGCTCAATGAGATCCCCAACCACTACTAAAAATCATTTTATATCTGAATAATTATGTAAGAATGAACATTATTTAAATACCCTTGCTGTTTCCTTAAAGATATTTGGCATGATTGGATTATTTGTACAAAGCTATATACTGTCAAGAAATTATTGAAGAAAAGCTGTTAAATTCTTAATTTCTGCCAGAACACTTTAGGTGTCAGAACAATTAACTTTTTAATACTCTGGCAACAGATTAAATAACATATTTAAATATGGCTTGACATTTATTTGAAAGAGTTGGTGTGTTTTTCTTCTCTTTTTATTAAATTATGGCAGTCACCACATAAAGATTAAAAGAATATTTTTTTACAGGCCACAAATAGAGTAACCAGGCATTAGATCTGCTCTATCAGTTGAAAAACTTGCTTTTCTCAGAAGGTTGACTTCTTAATTATCTTACCATTTTAAAGCTCTGCTGTATATTTTGTTTAATTATGTAGTTGCATATTTTCATTTCACACACAGTGTTGTATGTGTTTTTGTCTTTATATAAATTAAGGTTGAAGTGATAGGAAAAGACAACTTTCAATTTTAGTCTTCTGTTATCAATTTCTTTGAAAGTAATCTCTTCATTCTTTGTATCCGGTGGGCTCCTCTAAGATGAGCTTGAAAAGAAACTATTGAACTCATTTTACTGAGTGTAAAATAATATGTTTTCATTTTAACTTCAGCAGATTAACATATTTAAATTGTGAAATATAGACCATCAATAAAACATAGGAAGGAAGAGAAAAGAGACAAAGACTTCAGAAAACAACCATTATGTGCTGGTCATAATGCTGGCCTCTAGTTTCTCTTTCTTTAGTAATTAAAGCTAAATAGTGTTATTTAAGATACAAGGATTTTGGAAATAAGAACTACATAATTTTCACAGGATTTTCAGTGTGTTGTGTGCTCAGAAATTGATTGCTCTAATTCAAAGTTTTGAGAGGTTTTTTTCCTGAAATTGTAAAGTGTGCAGCAATATATTAAAATAGCTCACCTTTAGCTATTTAACCTTAAAATAATCAGGTTACATGAGTTGGAAATATGTTTAATATAGATCCTGACTACCATAGCAAGACCGAACACTTGAGACCTTAGAAATCATATGGCCTCTAATTGCTGGAAACCTTCATGTTACTCAGGCCCAAACTTGGCTGACAATGTAATATATACTTGCTGTGCACTTGTAAGAAAGTTCTTAATTTTATGTCATTTTACCCTTCATAGGTATCAGTTTTCCAGTGTTATTCTCAATATTCTCAGAGGTTCCCTTGAGAACATCTGCCTGGTTCCAATCTTAATTATCACACTGGTTGGGACTCTAAGAAGCACAGAAATTTTCTGAAGGGAAAAGATTTCTTCATATTATCTTCAGAGCCACTGACTGGTTACTATCTCAACTACTGAGCCCTAAAGCTGAAACATACGTATTTGTTTGGTTTACTAGTCCTTTTATCATTGCTCTAGAACTGCCATGGATGCCCTGTCCTCCAGGTGGTGAATAATAACAATCTCATCATAGATTCTGCTTTCAGTCCATCTTGTGGTCCTTTACACAGTAGACACATTCTTTGTAGCATTACTTTTTGCCTTTCCTTCCTTCTTAAAACCTATTTTCCTATATTACAATTCTCAACCTTTTTTTTTTCTTAATAAGCCGTAGGACACTAAGATTTTTCCATGATCCTAAAAATAAGAAATGTCTTCCTCATGTCTAAACTCTAGGTTCATATCCAGATAATCTATTTGGCTCACTATCTTTAGAACACAGATATTTGTTGATTATTTGTATGTCACTAGTAGATTTTATGACACAGCTCTTTCTTATTGTGTTAATTAGTACCATGTTTTGTACCTAGGTGACAATGAATAATTAAATTTTTGAAAAATAAATGAAAGAATATAAAAATGCAAAAACTATATTTTGAATATTTATTAAATCTTTTCCTGTCCAGTAATTATTGAAAAACATAGGTTTAATTATATTGCTTACACCCAATTTCCTATTATATTTTAATTCTGTTCATAGAAATTAAAAAATAGAATATACACCCAACTATTGTGCACTTCTACACAAGACTGGGGACTTAAAATGGAATTACTATTAAGATATTTCATAGATGGTCAGTGCTTATGCAGCAAATGCCAGATTATATGACAACTAATCATTACGCATGTGCACTTACATATATCTTATAATTTAAAATACCACATTTAAATGTTTTCATTTTAATTTCTACCCCCACTGAAAGAAGAAAATAAAAGCCAGACATTAAATTTTTCTTTTTAAAGAAAAATCAGTTGTTAAATTTATCAGTCAATGTCATTAAATAACTTGGAGTTAAGTTTCCTCTTTTCAAAAGAAGAGAGAATCAGAGACTTCATTTTAAAAAATGTACCTATCATTCTGTTTTAAACAAATCCAGTGAATGAATGTCTCAGCTGTAAGACTATTTATTTTATTATATTTCTTATCCAGATGTCCATGAAATTACTTCCAGAATCTTAACTAGACTCTCATTTACATATTACACAAAGGACGGAGATATTTGAAACTGTTATTGCAATTGGGTGACAAATCCAGCTGAAACATCAGCCTCTGTACACCAAAGGAATAAGCTCTGAATTTCACCCCTAAAATGCTCCATGATGGTTACTTTTTCTTTTGTTCATCTGTTTAAAAAGCCCTTCCCATTCCCATTTCTATGTGACTCTGCAACAGTTCATTGATCTGCTTTGGTTGTAATAAAAACCTATCATATAATTACTAAATAAAAAGAAAAAAATGATGGTCCTATTAAATAGTCAATATGAGATAAAAACCCAATTAAAACCCCAGATGGAAGTGGTATGTGAGAGAAAAGAGCACAAATGGATAAGAGTAATCAGTTGATCAGTTTATAGATCTAAAACTCCCCAAGAGATGTTTTAAATCTAAGTAGTTGCACAGAATGCTAAATTTTGCATTTGGGAACTTTTAATGAACTAAAAGATCCTTAGCATACTATGGCCCTGTTGGCTTAATCTCCAAGGATGACCCAAAAGTAAGTTAATTTATTCAAGATCTAGAATAAATTGGATATAAGAAATTCACTTCACAAGGCTTTATCAGATAAATTGGAGGATATCCTATTACAAATACTAAAGATCAGCATCCAGCCATAATTTTAGTAAAATGACAGTTTCAGTGTTTCAGGACAGTATCCGATTACAATTTCTTTTTCTTTTCTTCCTCTCTTTCTTTCTCCTTTTCTTTCTCTCTGTCTCTTCCTTTCTTTCTTTCTTTCTTTCTTTCTCTCTTTATTTCTTTTTTGTTTGTTTGTTTGTTTAACAAAAGCTTGGAATGATCCCTGAGCCACCTGAATTTCTGTTTCCATACTGGAAGCATAAAGATGCTATGTAAAAATTGTCTCATCCATTCACAGGATTTTGTGAGTATAAAATGAGGCAAGACTTATTTTTAAATACCATTTAAAGGTTATTTTTCAAAGAAGAATTTAAAAGAAGCACATCAACAGGTTTTCATAATTCTTTTTTTATTTTTTAAAAGAAATGTAAATCATGAAACACATAAAATACAAATTTGTATGTGTTCAAATATTAAGCACAACACACTTTTCAGGTAGTAAAATTTTTCCTCTTATATTTTAACCTAAACTTTTCTCTAACTTTGTTTTAGAAACTATTCACAAAAGCTTTACAACTGACTAATTGTTAAGATTATTTTTAAGATATCAGTTTTACTTGAACATATTTAAGAAAAACAAGCATCATATATTTCCTTATTACACTGGTCTTTCCTCCCTGTGATGACATACTGTTGCAAATAGATGAAAAATTAGTTATTTAAAACTATAAGCACAAAAGAAGCTACTTAGAATTGGCAAGAATATATGACTTTAAAAATGTTCATATATTGGTTCAGCAAAATCTAATAGTTCAAGAGATGATTGAGAAGTTTACTTTCTGACCCACAGATGGCAGAACAATATAGCAAATAGGAAATAGATGTCTTTTCCATTTTACTGGTAAAATCAAAACAAAAGATTATCTAGATCATCTTTATCAGAATTATCTATACTCAGGACACAAGTACTCAGGAGAGAAAGAAGCCACTTCTGGTGTGTCCCATCTTTTGTGTGGATTTTGATAAGCCAGATTCAGGAGTCTTCCCTGTCCTGGAATGTACTGAGAATTAGACTGGAAACACGACGTTGAGTAAGAGCAACAGCACCTTCCCCAAAATATGTAAGGGAAATTGTGCATGTAACTAGGCCGAAGGGATTTCACATATGGTACTTATTTGAATTGTTTTCATATTTTATTCTTTCTGCATGAGGGATTAATATTTCTGTGTGACTAAGGATTAGCAGATTGTCTAGTTTTCCATACTCTAAAGTACAAAGAAAAAGGCAGTGTCTTCTTTAATTGAGTTTTACGACTCTTTCAAGTATACAAATTAACCTGTGCTACTAATTTAAGAATGTTTATTTTGAGGATGCAGACAGGAAAAAAGATTTTCCAATTTGTGGGGTATTTTTTTTCCACTTTAGATTCCCCCATGGATTAAAAAACTTCATTAAAGTGAATGTAATCATGTGAATTCATTGGTTTTGCACAGTAGATATTTCTTGCAAGGTTTGACTACATTAGACATTTATGAAATCATTTTAAATAAACAAAAATGCAGGTATTACTTAATTCATATCTGCTGAATCTTACTGAAAACCTTATATAACATTAAATAATTAACCAATATTTTAATCTGTTGTAGTTAAGTACCTAAAAGTAAGTCCTACCTGTATTTAATCTTTCTGGATAAGGGAAAAGCAGGAACAGTGGAAGTGGATAGAAGAAACAAATCAAAACATGCAGTTTAAACCACACCCTGAACAGAGAGTTAAAGTCAGGGAGGGGAGAACAGCAAGGTGAGACAAGCCACAGAGGAGCCAGAGGGAAGAAAGTCAAGTGGATGTTTACAGCAACAGAACAAGTTCCTGTGGTTAGGGCAAGTCTGGTGCTCAGGCAGGATGGTCTCGCACCTGGCAGGACTTTAGCAGGTTGGTTTGTGGGAGCTCTGGGCCCCCAAGAAAACTGTTCAGCACCCTTGGAATGGCCATGGGGCCCACTGAGTTTCTATGCCCATGGATCATGAGCTCTGTCTCCTCTCCTATACTTGTGATGTGCAGATGGCAGCAAGAGCAGGAGCATCCTTCCCTTTCATCGTCATTTGCAGATGTTTAGAAAGTTGCTTTCCATTCAGTCTCTAGGATTCTGGAAAATAATCTCTAAGGCTTTATTATAAATGAATTTAGGACTTTAGCATAAATGAATTTATCAGGTAGCTAAGAAAAACACTGAATATCTGGTTGGGGCAAAAAATAAAAAAATAAATGAGGGGGGTAATCGCTTCAACATTCATCTACTGAACATTCTCAATGAGCCAAGCCAGCAATATACTAGACAGAACAAACAAGAATCTGGTCTACCCTGATGAAATCATGCCTAAACAAGGAAACTATTAAACTTGTAAAGTCAAAATACTCATTTTCAAATTGTGAGAAAAGTGTTGATTAGGGCCTTTAAGGTACAAATGTTTAATCTTTAATCCCAAAGAGAGTAATATGGACTTATGATTTATGCAAAGAGACTTGCTATTATTATTTACATTTAGTGTCCATTATTGTCAAACACATTTTGTAGAAGGAGAAACAAAGGTGTTAAGAGGATGAATGACTGTCCATGTCACACATGGTAGTAAACAATAGTCTGGAACCAGTTATCCTGCCTTCATAGCACTAACCCATTGCACATTGCTACCTCACAGCTCAAACTGGGATACATAGTTTGCCAAGTATTGTGTGTGTGTGGTGGGGGGGGTCTCTTTAGCAGAGAAATCTCAATCTAAACTTCCAAGTCATGGTCTTATACATACCTGTTAGATGCTCTAGCCATGGAAAATAGTAGAAAACTAGTATGAGCTGCAGGAGACTTCACTTGCAGAAATTGCCTGAAAATGGTCTCAATGTAAAGAGGGAATTGCTTAGGTGGCCCCTGAGCCAGCGGCCACCTGAAAGCTGGAAATTCCCTTGTCCCATTCAAACTGAGCCAGACTTTAACTCCTCATGATAGAGACCAAGGACAGTGAGTAAAGAGAAAGTAAAACTAACATACTATATATGACACATCGTGCATGTGAGATTTTTTTAATTGTGTTCAGCTATTTAGGATAATTACACCTAATCACATAATTCCTGTAAATTGGTGAAGTGACATAATTTAGATGTTTAACAAGAAATATAGATTAAATAATTATAATGCATAGCTGTAATTTATGAAAAATGACAGGCAAATTTAAACTTTGTAAAATAGTGTAATTTGAGCCTTTATGGAAGAACCGTACCATATCTGTTTACTATTTCTGACCAAGTACAATAGCTATGAAAGCTACATAATATAAACTTAAGGGCTTCCCCTACTTCTAGGACATCCTAAAAATAGAGAATACTGAAGAGACTACTGTGGGTTTAACCTCATCCCAGGAACCGAGTATGAAATGAACAGCTTTACATGGATTTCAGGCCTCCACCTCTTTCTTGAGTGAAGTGAACAAGAATACAACTGAAAACTTTGCAGACATTAATGGCAGCTCTGATATGGGTGCTTTCATTCATGTGTTAGTGGCTAATGAACACATATTTCTTCTGGTGGAAATTATGCCATATGCTGTGCCAACTACATGCTAGATGTTCGAAAAGAAAAAGGCCCAAGGGTGCCATGAGAAGGGAGAGGATAAAAAGGGATTTCATGCATGTCCAACGTTGCTAAATTTTGCCAAGACAGCAACTAAGATAAGAGTCTTTCAACAGGGACCAGTTGGTGAGTTTTCTGAGGACTTCCAGTGGAGTGGTGAATGTCAAAGTCACAGGGAGTAGGCTAGGAAGGGGTTTAGAGGTAAAATAGAAAGAACATCTGTTAAGTAATTTTCTAGTGAAAAAAAGATTGGAATAGAAAAGTGGTATTGATATAAGGGAAACTGTTGTCTTCTCACAGCCCCAATGAAACAGGTTTATTTGAAACCTGAGGACAAGCACAGAATAATAAAACTGTCAAAAGTTTTCATGCCAGGTTTTTGGCTTATCAGTTACCCTCAATTACTCATCATCCTGAGCATGAGAGGTATTTGTTATTAGTATTCCCATTCTACAGGTAAGGAAACAGATTTATAGAGGTTAAATATCTTGCCCCAATTTCTTAGTTAGCAGTCAATAAAACGAAGGAACAAGTCCAAGACTATCCGACTCCAAAGGAAGCGTAAACAGTCTTTCTGTCTGTGGAATTACTATGTGAGGATGAGAATGCATAACCAAATCTTCAGATCTCAAAAAGCCTGTAGAGGATGTAATCCAATGAAAAAGGGGAGGATTGGCACGATTTTGACAGAGAGAAAAAAATACTTACCCCGTGGGAGGCTGAAACAAGAGTATCACAAATTTGAAGCCAAACTTGGCTACACAGTGAGATACTGTTTCGAACAAACACAAGTAAAAACACATGTACAAATTGATAGATTTACACTTGATAGAGGATACTGCTCTCAATTTCATGTGATTATTTTTATTTCTTCATAAAGTTAGAGGCCCTCTAATGATCAAGCAGAGAAATGCTGGTGGCAAGCTTTCATGCTAAGTGATAAATAGTGCAAAGGTCAACCATGAGGAATAGAAGAGGGAGCTATTATAGAAGTGCATTTGCTTGACCACGTCTGGGGCCAGGTGAAGGATGTTGACAATGAAATTAGCATAGATAGATGTGAATTTGGTTCCTAAAGACCAAGTGATGAACTGATACATAGTTTGGCTCTGCAAAGGAATTAATGGTACCTTGAAATCAAGGATACTGGTGAAGAGTAGTTGTGGTTATGGGTGAACTTTGGACTTTAATAATGAGATGGGAAGCAAAGAAAGAGACAGTAGATATGGTAGAAGTAGAAGATTCTGGGAACAGGAAATCCTGATATTCTCTGTAAACTGATACATTTGGGAGCTGAGTAAGGGAACTAAAACACAAACTATCATTAGAGTGAAGAATGACTGAACATATTGTTGTAAAACCCTGCAGAATGGACATTGCCCCCTTTTTTGTCATGAGAAAACCTCATTTAATGTGATGTTAGGTACTATATTTTTCATGATAAGATACAACTTATCCTGAAGAGAAAGCAAATAATTCAGATCAGGGAGACAAGCTGAGGTTTTAATAAAGAAAAGTTTTGTCTTGTCCAAAACACTTAAAGATGAGTTAGACACCAAGTGCTGGGCAGGGCCACAGGCCCATAATTCAGGCTTTACTTACATTACTGGATCTATGCAGCTCTCACTTTTAGGTAAGTACACTGCTGTTTTTGGCAGGAATCTTCAATAGTAGCTTTGGATATGATCAATCATATTTTAACCATCAGGCAGTCCAACAAAATGTTTTAGAGGGATAGTTGAGTACTTTTATGTATACACACTATTAAGGCATCTAAATTTGTAATGGGTATTGTTTCTAAGAAAATTGAGTCTCATGGCTTTCAGAGTTGTATCAGGTACTTCAGTATATCCTCAGTCAACTACCCATAAAAGAAATATACATTCAGCAATATGTATGCTTATTTTAACATGTAAAATAAAGTTAAGCTTTCTAATAAATGATTAATATTAATAACCATACTTTTTTGTTTCACAGTACTTTATGTCAATAACTTTATGCGTAACAGTATTTTTTACAAAAAGTATAAGTAAAAATAAAAATTATACAGAAGCTGAGTTGTTTAATCCCTACAAGTTATAATTATATCTGTTCCACATTTTCATCTAAACAGGAAACTCATGAGTTGTTAAGATCTGATTTGTGATGGGTAGATGATAGGGAAGAAGTAATTAATAGTTAAGAGTAACCAAATAAAACTGAAATTAAATGAAAGGAGTAAAAATCAGAATATGTAAATGTATGTAAGTGGCATGATGGCTGGGTAGTTTCTAAATGAAATGGAGATATTTTTGAAAAGTAACAATTAATTTCAAGTAAAATAAAAATTACTGTACAGTTACCAACATATAGAGAACACACAGTTAAATTATGGTACAATAAGCAATTATCCACAACTTAAAATGTGTATTTCATAAAATTTAATAGTTCATCATATTTAATATTAACACAACTATTTCTTTTACCCTTTACTAGAGTCTCATCCTTCAGAGTTTGGACAATAGTTCATAAAGTGAAAATTGCTTCCTGACAAATGATTGATATTAGTAATAATAAATAATAAGTATCATCATGATTCTTATTACTCTAAACATGATCTTGGAACTTTCAACTGATACATCAGAATGAACAAAATTATATTCAGGCAAATATGTCTTGCATGTACGCACATGTGTGCTTTTATGTATGTGAGTGTGCACAAGTGTCATAGCATTGTAGGTCCAAGTATGTGTATAAGTGTGTATTCTAGTGTGCACATATGCATGTGTGTTTGTGTCTAGACCTAGAATTCAGTAAAAATGTATGCTTACTTACAAAGAGTTAAGAGTCATGATTTAATTAGGCACATATTAATTATATGATCTTTAAGGAAAAATTATTGAGTAACCATAAATATGTAATTCCCATTTCTACTTTAATCATTGTGAATAATCCAAGGATAGCACATGGAAAAATGAGTTCTTAAAGGTTATAAAATCCTTAATATCATAAATGAAATAAATACTGTAAACTTAGATAAGATTATCATCATTGTTTCACATATTCTTTCTTCACATTTCATGTTCATATTGAGTAAGTGATAAGAAACAAAGTGCCGCACTGGAGAATATTTTAAGTAGGAAAGAATAGGAAAGAAATCACAGCTGCTTCTCTGTTTTAGAGACAGACCAAGAAAATTAATCATGACTAAGATTGGGGGGAAGAGAAGCTGCTTGACTCTTCTTTTTCATAGCTGTTTCATAAAATCCTATTGTTTTCTGTGAGTGACTGAGGTTAAAAATGGCTCTCTCCTTTTCTGATAGCTCATTTAGAACACATGAAAGCTTACCTCATCAGATTGAGAAAATCGCATCACTGATCCATCAACCCTATATAACCTTTCAGATCCTACACTCTAGGAAGAAAGTATGGCATTTTAAAACATTAAGACTACTTTAGATTCTTTTGAATCTCTCTAAGAACAATTGGGTCTGATGTGATGGGTTTTTTCCTTATCTCCAGGCCTATGAAGAGTGCTCTTTTATCAGCAGCCCAGCATTGAGTTGGCAGAGTCTCTAGAATAGGTCAGAAAAAGCTCCTATGGAGATTTTTATGTTACAGCATTGTTAGCTAAATTAATGCTTTTGCCTAGATCTTTTCCCTGAAGGGAGATTTTTGTAAAGTTAATTGGAGTCTCAGGAAAAAGGACTAACAAAAGGCAGACTTTCAGCTGGGTCAAACAGCCATATTATCTCAAAACCAAAAAAAGATGAATTATGAAGGAGTGTACTAGGCTTTTAATACAATTAAATCCTGAGAGTAAATTTAATTTCATACAGTCTATTCCTTTTCCTTCAAGGTAAGACAGTTCATGAACATTTTAAAAAGGATACTGTTTAAATCACATAACTTAGTGATCGCTTCAGCATCACATATACTAAAATTAATAAAATAACTTAGGATCTGCAGTGAGAATATCATTTACTTTCATAAAGTTTCAGTGTTTGACTCCATAACTTCACCTCTTTTCTAGCTTAAAAATCATGTGCTGAAATTTTACTCAAGTATTGCCTAGCTTCCCCCATAGGGAAATGGAGAAACAAATATTCTTTTTTAATTCTAATTTGTTTTTCTGAATAACTTTAAGCACATTTGACACTAAAGACACACTTGTTATATTATCCTTCATCTGAGGTCTTATTTATCTTTTAAAGCCACACACATATCTTTCATTTATTGTCTATGTCTTAACACATATAATTCCTCATTATTTATCACATTATTAAATATAAACTTTTATTTTAGTGGTATTTTCATGTTTGTATCACTATTGAACATTAAATAAAATCTACTTAGGAAGCAAATGTACATTTAAAAAATTGTACACACCATGTATACACACACAAATACACGCACATTCACACTTATAATACACATTTAAATTTAAGGGATCCCTCCTACTGAATTGTCAGGAAGGATAACCTGTTAACTAGTTTTGCCACTAGATGGCAATGATTCACCTTTGGAAGCTGCTACCTTTGCAGACTTTTCCTTGAAAACCATGTATTTTTTAAATTAAGAAATATATCAATTATCTTAACCAATAAATTCTTCTAAGAGTGCAATGAGTTTTTAGTGGATATTAATATATTTTGCTTAGAGCCACAATAAAAAGATAGAAGATCAAACAACAAAAGAGTATTGTTCTTTTCTGTACTGACATTTTTAACCCACCAATGCTTTAATATACACAAAAAATATACATTTCGACATTGAATTTGAATAAATGTAGCCTTGTTGATCTTCATTAATGCTGTCTATAGAGTTTTTTCATTCCTTTTTGCCTGCACCAAATGGCTATTTATTCTGGAGTTAAATTTTAAGTTACCTTTTAGACCCTAGCTTTACAAATTTTTTAACTTCTTTTTTAGGGAAAGTATTCATCAGTTTTTCTTCTTTTAACTTCATATAATGAACCTTGTAGTAAACTAAAGTTATTTGCTTATGTTGCGTTTACCTGACTATTTTCAATCTGAACTCCCTTTTAGATAGGCAGTTAATTTTAATCAACCATAAAGGGAAATAATTATAAATTTATCTTTTCAAAAGAGACATATTTTATATCCTCAAAATTAAGATTTATTGTAACCTATATCAAAAGAAATATTAGAGATGTTTTTCTTGGGTCATTCAACTTTAATTTGTCTTTATGTAGACTAACGAAGGGTAGCAAATGCGCTATAGCAATTTAGTTTTGGATGTGACATCTACATTACATACCATTGTGCTTTAGACTAAACAATGAGTCTGTATCAAGCTTCATAACCCTGGAAGTGTGAATAAGAATTACCCATGCAGTTAAAATTACAGAATATAAAGCTCTGCCACAGATCTCCTTATTGAATCAAAAACTGAACTACTGACTTGCATAGGACCATCTACAGTGCTTAAAAGTTTTAAGCATAAATTTCCCACACTAACATCTCATCTGAGAAATGAGAATTTCTCTTCATCAAAGAAGAGATTGAATTTAAGAGTATTATCTTACTAAAACCACCCTGGTGCAATGCTGCACTCTGGAGTGAGCTCTGTGGATTCACTCTCAGCTCTTAATTTAGTATCTATAACCTTAGTCAGGATATTTATATTATGCTTTAGGTTTCTTAACTATGTAATGGTGGCAATATGAGAATCTACTTTATATTAAGTAGCCTGAGGAATAATATGATTAATCCACATAAAGTACCTAATATTTAGCTTCAGTTAAAATAAAGCTGCCAGGCATGGTGGCACACTCCTATAATATCAGCACTATGGGATACTAAGCCAGGAGAATAGCAAATTTAAAACTAACTGGGCAATTTTGAAACTTATGGAGAAACTCAATCTCAAAATTATAAAATAAAGAAGTTATATAAAAGGGGTCCATATGTATGTTCCTCAATGTGAAGGTTCTAATTCAATCCCCAGTACCATAAAAAGGAACAAAACTAGGCAAATTCTATCACTATCATCAGTATCAACATTATTGTTATTGTCACTATGTCTATGCAAAAATACAGCTGCTCCATATAACAATAAATTACAAATTCATAAATTTTAGTCATGATTAGCAAATGGGTCACACAGAAAATTCATTTATAGATACTTAAAGGTTTACTTCATGCATTTTCTGTTTCTTTCTATTGTCAATTGAAGTTGGTTTGGAATATTCATTTATAAAAGTTTCAAAATTAAATGCATTTTATGTCTGAGGGACTCATATTCGGGTATCACCAACACAATATGATAATATGCAATTAAAAAATAACTATAACCTCCTTAAGAGATGTATTTAGTAAGTAAACTTTGTTAAAAGTTGAAGTTAGACTTGTTTGAACTCCATCCAAACCATTTTCAGGAACAAATACTACAATCTCTCATCCTATTGTGGCGTTCCACTGCTATGAATAGAATCCAAAGTGTATTCTACAATTTCTTCTGCTGGAAATTATTTCTCTTTTAATCTAGTGATTGAAATTTTCTTTTTCCTTCAGACTTAGAGCAAGTATCAACAATAACAGAAATCTTCCCAACACGACAACTGAGGTCCCTCATCCCCCTTGCTTTTGGAATTCTTGAGGCATTGAATGATACAGTCTTTGGTATTTCAATCTCTAGCATCATGCTGGCTTTTGCTCAGAAATTTCTCATCTTGATAATTATGGCTGTTATTTTCTTCCTTAGGTTTTTTTATAATTAAAGATATGCTGATATTAATAAAATTGACAATATCTATGTTGTATATTAAATGACTGAGACATTAATAATTTGTTTCATCTTTTAAAGGATAAATGAGGCAAAATGAAATTTTGCATTTATAATGAAAGTAAAAAAATGACTTAGCAGTGGCATAGCTACTTGATGATTATATTTCTTGAATCAAGGCCAGCATCAACCATCAAATCAGTTAATAATAATAAATATTTTGGGAACCAATCATTATACAGTCAACAAATAAGAGATATGGTGCCCCTTTGTTACAAGTTCAGTCAAATAACAGAAATGAAACAAGCTTTTCTTTTTAACCGTGTATGTATAAAGCATATGGTTATATTTATTCACCAAAGTTTAACTATTTTTTAAAATCAGACAAAGTAGAGAGGCTTAGTCTGACTTTATAAATTATAGTATTAAGGAATATTTTTTATATTTATCAAGGAGTTAATTGAGTGATTCATTTGCTGTTTCATCATTATATTGTTATAGCATGTTGATGTGTGATTTAGTTTCCATTAAGTGTTGCTGCAAGATTAATCCAGTTTAAGATGCTGAGTAGGCAAGCAAAATGATCACTCACTGCAAGCATTTTTATAATTAACTTAGCTGCAGAGATAAATAAAGAGATAATCTTAAAGTATCACAGAGGACAAGATGTGACTGGTCTGTGAAGAAGCACATTTTAAATAGCAATCCATTGATTTATATAGGGAAAAACAGGCTTCTCACTTGATATTAAATCATGATATGTTACCCAATTTGCTGATTTTTTAAAATTTACATGGCAGAAAATGTTGAGGACAGTAAAACACATGCTAAATAGCTTAGTACATTACTGATTTGTAATGGCAAAATGTGTGAGTGAATGTAATTTTATATACTCATTAGTGTCTTTCTATACGCAGAAAGGCTTCCTTGGCTAGTTCACTCTAAAACATATAGGTCAAATTTAAGAAAGGAGGAGCTTAATTTAAATTCCTACATTTTTGAGCTTGTCTCAAATATGCAAATACTGTTAAAATGTTTAGTGAGACTTTCAGGATGGGAAAATATCATTAGGCATAGTCAGATATACCCAGGATTCCCAGATGTGTGCTGAAATCTCAAGGCCAAATTATAAGAACAAAAAGCATTATCAAAGAAATCAGCAAACAAAGGAGAGATTTCCAGTCACAAACCATTATTGGATTCAAACTGCTTCTGAGACATTCCATTATGACCCTGTAGTTTTTCTATCAGTTTTTCAAATCCAAATCCAAAGAGGAAAAAGGGACTGTATTCAGGTAGAAGCTTTCTTCTGACTTTTGCTTGTTCCATGGAGTCCTTATGACTGAACACTTAAACATGAATTATTCTCTATTTCCCTGTGTTAATAATAATTGAAATTTATACATTATTTGTATACCAAACATTATTCTTAGTGTTTTATAGATATTAGGACATTTAATCTTTATGACTTCCCAATGGGATAAGGAGTATTATTTTCACAGTCTCATTTTACAGATGAAGAAACCAAGGCTAAGAGAATAGCTTACATGACCAAGGTCACACAGCTGTGTAAGTCATGAAGCCAGAATTCAAACTTAAGAAATCTGCTGCAGAGATCAGACTTGTAACTAATATTCCAACTCACACAAAACAAAACAAAACACAGATTCAGACTAACTCTAATCTTACATTTCTTCTGGAAATGGAAAGAAGTAACTTAAAAGTTTGTGGTAGAATGCTGTGTGCTTCTCTTTAATTTCACTTTATTTTTTGCTCATGTTATCTATAGGTGAAATTTGATTCTACTTATTCAGATTAAGAAAGTCAGGAACCAGATTTTACATTTTACATGTACAGGAATCCCTTCTGGCTCTACAACTGCAGAAGGTTAGTGTTGGAGGTTAGCAATTATACTTAAATGCAACTCATTTAAAACAAAGTAAAAATTAAGGAATTTGATTTGGCGATATGTTGTGTTTTGGGGGGACTTGTGTTTTCTCCAAACCACCCTGTCCTCAGGGAAATTCATTAACAACCAGCCTTGTGGCAGATCCAGTTCACACATGTATTTTGAGTATATATTTGTAGCTATTCTTTCTTTGAAATTGTCAGTTAGGTAAATACTTGAGATAAACAGCTTCATTATTTTTCCCTGTGTAACTAAAGATAATTGTATAAATTATAACTAAATTCTATATAAACTGTGATCTCCTTGTAATTACCCCAATTAATGTTTTTAATTGACATAATGATTCACTTTTTTGCTTAATACCTGAGGCATTTCCATTAATTCTCTGACATGAAACACATATTGCAATTGCTCACGGATGTATATCTAATAGGATTTTTGCCCCTGAAGAAGCTTCTTGACTTACAGAATAGGCTTTGAAAGTTTATTCTTACCTCCTTTGTAAATCCAAAGTAACTTCATTCAAGTATGCACTTTTACTATCTGCATGAAAATAAGAAAATTAAATCATTTTTTTATAATTTTTGAAGGTAGAAATTATTATAGTATAAAGTTTTTTTATTTTCCTATGTAGCACTTAAGCCCATTTAATAATCTTGAAGAGAAACTCATCTAAAATTAGAAATACAGAGTAAAACCAATGTGTCTAGAAGCCTGGCCCACCTGAAGCCTGCCATCCTGAAATACCTAAATTATATCATTAAACAGGAAGAAAAATCAGTCCATGGTGGCCAAAATTAAAATTCTTGGGAACAGAGAATTTTGAAAGTATTTTAAACTTTACCTGAACCGAAGCCATAGTGCAATTTGAGGAGTCTTGAAAACTTCTATTAATAAAAATTCTATTAGAATTCTATTAGAGAAATTCTAGTTCCTTCCCTAAAAGCTGTTATAATCCCTTCCAATCAAAGACTTACTTTACAAATATGAAGTACAGACTACCACAATTTGGTAGCAAATGTCAGAATTGTGGAAGTGAAAACAAATTCAGATATGGGAATCTTTGGGAACCTAAATAAAGAAGCAAAAATAGCAAAATATTAGAATGATGAACTCTATCCTAAAAACAAAGTAAGCAGTAGGGACTGATGTTTGTAATTTAATCAAAACATCTTATGTGTTCAGAAAAGATATGAGGTTTACATTTTGATAGCAACTTTATTAATGAGCTATGATTATCAGCGCTATAAAACTGAGATTAAGGATTAATCTAGTGAGCTTTTCTTCTAAAATACAGATAAATTGTCCCCTATCAACATGAAAATGTAAATACCATGGGATGGTGTATGTAAAGAAATTGATTCTTTTATTATAAAGCACAGAAATGAACTTTTGATAATGCATAGTATTTATGAAAAATTAAATTGTGCTTCATCATATTCAAATGGTTTCTACCAATATCTATAAGCTGATATTGCAAAACTCTGTATCTCTAGATTTGAAGAGTTATTATTGTTATTATTATTATTCGCAAGACCTTTAACCCTTTTCTCCTTTGCCCCAAGAATACTTGTTGATGCCATGAATTACAGACCTAACCTTACCACAAAAGTCTTCCACAAAATATCTCATTCTTATTTTTGCACATTACTCTAGTACTTCATAATCATTAGATATGAAAGACATCATTTTACATATAGCATTTTTAGTAGTGATATTTTTGTTAATTCTCCATTGCTAAAAATTCAAGGTATGCTGGCATCAAGCTACACTTTTTTCTTCTAAACAGGAAACAGTAAATGAAAAAGATGATTAGGTTTAACAAATCCATTCTGTAGCATAGATGCCCATTATCTATTGGAGTAGATGTCTTCTGATTTGTGGTTTCAAAATAGGGCCCCAAAAGAGTATGAGTTAGATTGTACAACAAATCTATAAAAGCCTTGTCAGTAGTGCTGAGTGTCCTTATATGTTTGACTTACTATGGCACACATCAACATATTTGAATGCTACAATCCAGAGGTTCTCAGCTGTATATTGCAGAGCAAAGATATGGGCTATGGCATCTATCCAAGGTTGGATTCTGCTGGGCAGCTTCTGTGGAATGATAAAGATACAAAGCTTTCAAGCACTGCCGATTGTAACTCTGGCCTGTAGGAGGTGGAGATGGAGAAAGGTCAGGAGGAGGCTGACTGAGATAAGATGATGGAGACAGGGATTTGGGATGAAGTGACAGGCCCAGGAGATGGAAAAAAGAGTTGGGAAACTGTGAAGGTTTAGCTGTTCCTTATAATTCTCCTTGCCACACAGGATTGTGGTGAGGATTACACCTGATTTTACATTTTCACAGTTTGAAATGATTTCATCCACATAGTTAAGTAATCAATAAATTCTCACCAGTTGAAGGAGCAATAATAACAGAAGTGGCAGCAACACCAGACATAACTTAGTGTCTTTCTTAAACTATTAAAAAGATAACTTCTTGTCCATTCCTTCAGGACTAGCTTCTATTATATACTTCACGCTGCCACCACAGCACTCTGATGAAAACTTAGCTTCCTGTGGACTATAGAATGAATGAAATTATACAGCTGGGTATAAAAACCTTCTGGGTTTACCTTTACCATCTCCAACTGAATATGTTTAGATTTTAGCATTGAAGACCATTCTATACAATCATATTCAACTTCTCATCTTTTTATAATACAGTAAATGAGTACGCCAGATTTAGTTTTCCACACTTGGAAATTATTTAAGTGTAGGTACTTATTCTCCAAGGAAATTCTTTCTGATGAAATCAGTCAGAATTCATTTTTCTTCCTCTTTACATCTATTTTAATCATACACCTATTATAGCACTTCCCATGTGTCTTTCCTACTATGTACTTACCAATTTGACTCAAAGGCTCAGAATAATTCTTCATATTTAACATTGACTAAATATCTGGAGAGTGAACAAATATGTGACTGCTGCAAACTAAACATATAAAGTAATGCATTCAATTAACCACTTTATTTCATTGTATTTTTACTATGACTGCACATGTTAGATTACAAATGGCTTTAGGAAAATAGTTCAGCACGAATGAACTACCTATTAATCATTAAGGCATTAGTATTATAGTTGTACAATTTTTAAACATTTTGACCTTTATTTTTTATAAAGACTAGTTAACCAACCAAATCACTGATTTTAAAGTAGCTCCAGTTCTCTTTAATATGTGTAATATTTATGTTCTGTGTATGTCTTTAAAACATGTGTATCCTTATTCTCTTATACATGTATGTACTAGTAAGGTAAGGCATAAGAAGAACAAGATGTAACTTGTGCACATATGGCACAGAAATTTCTTTTTCTTCTTCCATGAATTTCTGGCACTTTTAGAGTATTATAGAAGTAAATTAAGTCTAGAAGTTTGATGAAAGACTTCCATTTCTGTGCTTCAAAAGAAAGATCCTCAGTAAGAAGAAGACATAGCAGCAAGGTGCTCTGTTCAAAATGGTCTTTCATGGGATTTTTATGTAAGTAAATTAACAAAGAGGGGACAGAAGAATGCTTAAAATGGTAGTTCGGCTTCTTCCTATTGCAAAGGCATATGTCTTGATTTGTAATTACTGGTAAAACAGGTTGCAAATTATGCACAACAAATCATCTTCCCAGCAAAGGAAACTAGTACAGACATGGGCACAAAGGACACAGTGTCATCCTTCTAATTTCTCAGAAGTATTTTTAATCAGATCTCTTTCATCAGAGATAATCCCTGAATAGGAAACTTCTATGTAATATTGTCTTTCATTGATTAAAAAAAGAGTAGACTTGTAATAAAAATAGACATTCTAGTCAAACAGCTAAATTGAACATGGTTGAGGCGAATACTCAAAATCTTATAGCAAAAGCACTAATGAGAAATGTTCTCCTAAAATGATTAGGAATTTAAAGGGGTTAAAATTTTGATTTTGTGGAAGTAAAAATTTAGGGCGGGGGGCTTTTTTCTTTACTGAAAACATAGCTAGAGATCTATGGAGTGCTTAATTGCTGCCAACTATATAGACAAGTTAAATTTAAATGAGCCTCTTACATTTAAAAGAGGATCAATGTATATCACTGATTTTTTAAACAGGGCAATGTGCAGCTATATTGATACCTGCCTTAACCACTTTATGCAGTTAGTTTCTTTTTCTCATGGTTATCTCTGAGATAAAAAGAAAGACTATATTTTAAATCCACAAGCCAATATAAAACAGTAAAGCAAACTTATTTTATTGAACCATAATTTCCATATGTCTGGTAGAGGGTTCATATCTCTGTATTTTTAGTGTCTTTGATATATAATCCATATACCTTCCAACTCACCCATTTGGACAGGATGATTCAATTTTCTTAGTGTTACTTTTACTTTTTTCTCACACAATCTTTTAAAAATTATTTTAATTTATAGTACATGTGTTTGGTACATAATATTTACATTCCTTAGAGAAACACAGTACATGTATGTGACCAATCCTGATTCCTTTTCTCATTCCCTTTCTTTTCCTATCTCCCCCCTCCACCGGTCCCTTCACCCCCCTTGTCTTGGTACATGTTTACAGTGCATAATATTTATATTCCTTGTGTGAGCTTACTTCATATACATAACACAACCCAATTCCTCTTTTAAATCCCTTACCATTTCCCTCCTACCCCTCCTTACATCTCTTGACCCTTTCCCCTTTGAGAACTATCTATCTCCATACTTACTATCTTTTATTTTTCTCTTTATTTACTCTAGCTTTCTCAAATAAGAGAAGCAATGTGATATTTAAGCTTGTGAGTCTGATCTAGTTCACTTAATATTGTGATCTCAGGGTGCATCCATTCTCCTACAAATAACTCACATTTATCTTTCTTTATGACAAAGTAGTACTCCATTGTGTGTAAATACATGATTTTTAATCCATGGACATGTGGGCTGCCTTCAAGATTTAGCTATTAGAATTGTGCTCGTATAAATATAGATATGCATGCACAGCTGCAGTACGATGTCTTCATCTCTTTGGGAGAAGATACCTATAAAGGGAATAGATGGATCAAATGGAAATTCTAGTTTTAGTTTTTTGAGGAATCTCCATACTGATTTCTATAGTGGTTGTACTAGTTTACATTCCCACCAACAGTTTAGAAGGGTTATTTTTTCCCCACAGCCTCTCCAGCATTATTTATTATTTGAGTTCCTGATGATGGCCATTTTTCCTGGGGTAAAATGGAATCTTAGGGTCTTTTCAATTTGCATTTCTCTATTGGCCACCAATGTTGAGCTTTTTTTTTTTTTTTGGACCAGGGATTGAACTTGGGACCTTGTGCTTGCGAAGCAGACGGTGGCACCACTGAGCTAAATCCCTGGCCCTGTTGAGCATTTCTTCATGTACTTATTGACCATTTGTACCTCTTCTGTGAAGCATCTATTCATTTTGCTTGCCATTTTTTCTTGGGTCTTTTATTTTGGGTTGTCAATTTTATGCGTGTGTTCTTTATATATTTTACATATGAGTCCTTTGAGGAATTGATGACAAAATTTTTTTCCCATTCTGTAGGTTGTCTTTTCACTCTGTTGGCTGTTTCTTTTGCTGTGCAGTCATTTTTTAAAATTTGTCGATTCCTGGAAATACTTTCTTCGCAACTGCAATTCTATATGACTTGAGGAGTTTTACCTATCTCATTTTCCAACAAATTAAATGTTTCTTGTTTACTATTTAGTTATTCTCAGCAAACTCATAATTACATGCAACTTTTACTGTAGCCACTTTTAGACCATTTTTATCATATCCAAAAGAAATCATAAACCTACTGTTACCACCCATCCTCCAACCTTTCAGCTCTAAACAAATGCCAATCTACTTTCTATGTCTAAAGATTTGCTTATTTGGACATCTCTTAATCATAGTGACATAATGAATTTTTTTTGTGACTAGCCTCTTTGACTTAGCATAATGTTGATAAGATTCATCCTTGCCATAGTAAGTTCCTGTACTATTTTTTTTGTAGTTACATATCATTCCATTTTGTGGACATACTACATTCATCTGTTGCTGGATATTTGGGTTGTTCACAAATACACACCTAATTAAGTACTCTTTATCAGTATACATATAGTTATGTATTTCTCTTTCTTTAGGAAGTGAAATTGTTGGATCAAATAATAACTATATGTAACTTTTTGATGAAATACCAGAATCCTATTAAAATACAATTTTGCTGACAGTGTGCAAGAGTGTATTCACATTTTTGTTGTTGGGACAAAGTACCTGACATACAAAACTTAAAAGATAAAAGGATTATTTTGGCTTATGGTTTCAAAGTTTTCAGTCCATGATCAACTGGCTCCAAGACTCAGCATGGCAGAAGAAGAAACCTGCTTACCTTATAGCAGCCAGGAAGCAGAGAAAAATGGGTAAGAGTTGGGGAGAGAGGAATGGGTTATAGGTAAGAATATACCCCTCTAGGTTACACCTGTCACCACAAGGGTCTGTTTCTTCCCACAAGGCCCGACTTCCTAGTAGCACATTTAAGTATGAACGCATCATTGATGAGATTATTGCTCCCATGATCTAATCACATTTCAAAAGTCTCACATACAAACACATGAAACTTGACAGAATGCTTTGTAGATAAACCATAACATTTTACCTCTCCCCAGAAAGGCTCATATCCATCTCATTAGCCAAAATGCATTTAGTCCTTTTTCAAGAGTTGCCAAAATCCCAACAGTTCGGACATTGCTCAGAAGTCCAGTCTAACACCTCCATTGAGACTCAATGAGACTCAAGACAAATTCTTAGATGTGAGCACCTGTAAAAAATTCAAAAAACATATTATATAGTCCCTTTCTTTATATTTTGGGTTTCTCCTGTAAGAAAAATCATGCAATTTTTAAGCTCATGGATCTGATTTAATTCACTTAACATTATGGTCTCAAAGTGCATTCATTTTCCTACAAATGACTTGTTTACCTTTCTTTATGACAGAGTAGTACTCCACTGTATTTAAATATCACATCTTCTTTATTCATTCTTCTGCTGATGGACATATAGGCTACTTCAAGATTTAGCTATTAAGAATTGTGCTGCTATAAATATAGGTATCCACAGACCATTTTAACATGGTGTGTTAACTTTCTTTGGAAGATAGCCAGAAGGTGAATTGCTTGGTCAAATGGAGTTTCTATTTTTAGTCTTTGAAAAATTTCAATGCAGATTTGCATAATGGCAGTAGTTGTTGACAAAAGAGAGGTAGAATAAATGGACTTACATAAATGATAACATGATCTATGGTAACTTTGCTCAATATCCAATATGTTTTTGATATTCATGTTATAATACACGTGACTTAAAAGCAATAGTACTCTTCCACTCCAAGTTTATGTTTTTGTTGTTGTTGTGTTATTTTGTTTTGGCCTACAGTGTTTTAACTTTTATTTACAGGAATGTATTTGAACTTTGAATATATTCAAAGTTCATGGTACATTCAGCATCTATGCTCCAAATGAATCTGTTTATTTCTGACTAGTGTCTTTCATGTGAGTGGGCAAGCCACTTTTTTTCCTTGTTATTTGGATGTTACATGCAAAACTTTTTGTTGCACCTTAGCAGTTTTTTTGTTTTGGTTTGGTTTTTTTGGTAATGGGGATCGAACTCGGCTCCTGGCACTTGCGAGGCAGGCGCAGGAACCACTGAGCTAAATCCCCGGCCCACCTTAGCAATTTTTTAAAGGACTTTTTCTGCTCCTATTCATGGGGGCTTACTATAAACTCACCTGTTTGCAACATATTTTCTGATCCTGTCTCCTCTACAAAGGTTCTGATAGCATTATGTCGCTATTCATTGTCTGTAATTGAATATTCTGAAATTCCAAAACATCTCAAATGTCACATTTTGTCACCATTCTGAGGCTCATAGCCAGTTTGCAAGTTAAATCCCATTATTTAGCTAAGCAACAGTCACATTTATTTTCATATTAGAAAGCTGTATTAGGCAGACTTAGTCTGGGCTTTATTTTATGAGTATAATCAAATCCAGAGCATTTTATTAACTTAAAAAAAGATCATAATGTTTTAAGACTTTTAAAGGCACACATATACATATTGTGTAAAAGTATTACATCCTTTTCCTGTATATTATTGAATGTGTACTACTGAAATTTTAAAAAATAAAACTAACCGTAAAGGAAAAATCATAATATTTCCTTCACCATACTTCAATATTATCTGTCCTTGGATACATGTATTGTTAAATATTAGAGTGTATTTATTTCAGGCATCCATCTGGTAATCTCTTTATATATGTATTTATTTGCCTACTTTAAAGGTGTATATTATATAGAGTTATAAATAACAAGATGCTATTTTGTGCAATATTCACATATTACCATATATGAATTCTAAAAAAAGATTATCTTCAAATTAAATATTTTGACTACTATGACTTAAATTGTCATAATTGTTAGGGACAGGGATTTAGCTCAGTGGCATTGTGCCTACCTCGCAAGCACAAGGTCCTGAACTCGATCCCCGTGGCTCAAAAAAAATTATCGTAATTGTCATAGCATGAAAAAAAACTATCAACTAGAAAATCATTTAAATTTAAAGTGTAATCTCGCTGTTTTTAAAATATCCAAAATAATCAAATAAAATCATCTGATATTATTACAGAATATATGTCATTTTGCAAAACGTTCAGTTTAAAACTGAACATTTTTGATATACTTCAAGGATCTCATATTGTGACATATGTATGGAGTTCTGCTAAAGAGATGGGGATTCATATTAGAACTTTTTACTTCGGGAAATTTCACTGAAAAAGTGAAGCATGCTTCAGTTGGAAAGCTGATGCTAACATATCATTGAAAAACATCTGAGAAATAGTTTTATCTCTATATAGAAAAAAATTACCCTAAAAATATTTCCTGATATTCACTTATATTTCCTTATATTTCCAAGTATTCACTTGGATGGCTCTTCTAAATGTATAAATATATAGATATAAAGACAATTGTAGCCTGCTTTTTAAAGCCAGTAAAATCTCAGATTCTGATAACTCATAAATAAAACCAAGGGTAATCCTGGCTAATACAATTTTTTCCATCATCATAATTGCAAAAAGAAAAATAGTTCCACCTGTGTTTCAGATATATATATAGATATAGATATGTATATATATATAATATAGAAAGCTTTCACTTCTAGCCAGAAAAAATATAACATAGTCATAATTTTGTCTTCATAACAAACCATTTTTGTACAGCCTTAACTTGCTCTTTTTATAGAAATCTACTTTAACTTTTTGTCAGTAATCAGATAAAAGCATTTTTCTATGACCATCATAACCCCTGTAACTATCTGCATTAATGTCAACAAGATAAATTCAATAGTTTATAATCTCTGAATCTATTTCCCTATGATTTGATACACATGAAACTGACTTTAATGTTACACTCCTCTCAGAAACTATTTCCTGAACTATGAATTCCAACCATGATAATTCCTAGATTCATTTAAGTATATTGGCCAGTTGTCTAAAATACCAAATTTAAAACCTATGCTCTACTAATTCATTAGATATTTGAGGAGTAAGCCAGTATGCAACGCATATGAAACAATGAAAAGATATTTTAAGAAGTTTGGTAAAAAAGAAAAAGCAACAGTGTAATTAATACAAGTGGCAACAATGTCTAAATGGTCCAAAGCAGAAAAGCATGCTTCAACAAAATTGTTCATTACCTTAGAATGTGTGGCAGGGTAAGGAGAGAGGGAGGTGGCGGGGAGGGAGAGAGGGAGATTGAGAATATACTTCACTGTGCTAGGAATTCAGTCACTCGAGCTATCATATGATTAGAAAGTGGCTGTGGTAGGGTTTAGATTGTTCCAGTGAAAGAAAAACACTGTGGTGCTTTATCTCTGTTCCTATTCTGTGTTCCTGAAGGGATGGTTTTTTAAGCCACTGGTTTCACATTCACAGGTACCACGTAGGTAATTAGACCCACCAGTGAGAAATGAAAGGGAATAAGGAAGTCTGGAATCTTTTGCTTCCAGAGAGCAAAAGCCAACTAGATAAAAGAAAGAGGGAAGAGATATGAAATAAAAAAGGGAGAATGCCAAGAGCTGCCAGATTCTTCATTGAGTCACATGTCAATTGCCTATATTTCTGCTCCTGTCAGGAAATGCATCTCAAGGTCTCCAAATGACTTGAGAAAAGTAGGGAAAATGGACTACAGTGGTATGAAGATGGAAGTGTATATCAATTTCATAATCAAATCAAACATAAAGCAATCTGCCCATTTCCAAAATACATATTGTTAAAATACTTATGTGTCATTTTCTATAGCTTTTCAGTGCACAAATTTCAAACATTCTAAAATATACAAAATTGAAATAATAAATGTTCATTTATGTAGCTCTTTCTGTACTACAAGTTTTTAATTTTTATATATATCCTATCTCTATATACATAAGCATATATTTGTCACCATTCAAAACTAGTTAATAGATTTCAATGTGTGTATCCTAAACAAAAGCATTCATTTTGTAACTCAAATAACATCACACCTTCTAAAAATAATAGTAATTCTAAAATAAATCTAGTTAGCTCAAGCAGTAACTTTCCAGAAGTATCTTAAAAATAATGGCTATTTCTGTTGTTAATTTTAAATATAAATTAAAATCCAAACCTGATTCACACATTGCATTTCCTTATCATTCTTCTTTACTTTAGAGTTCCGAGATTTGACATTATTGACTGTTGGGCTAAAAAGTGTTTGCTGTGGAGAGAGGTGAAGGTTGTTTTTTGCATTATAGGATGGTTAAGCATATCCTGGATCTCTACTTACTGGAAGTTATTAGCACTACCCCTTCCCCAGTGTGGGACAGTCAAAAAAGTTTCCTGATGTTACTAAATGTCCCCGGAGAAAAAAATCACTTCACATTAGGAATCACTCTTCATCTGGAAAAGTATCTTCATCTACTCCTCGTGTCATTTGTGTTAATCATACCTGAAAAAATCTCGACAGCTTACACCTGAGTTATCTCCACACATGCAATATTACCATTCCTCTGTGACAGCTTGGGAATTGTGAATCCCAAATAGAAACAACTGGCCTCTGAACAAGCATAAAAATTACCTGAGGGACCTGCCAGATGCTGATTTCTTGATAATTCTCCCAAATATTATTCTGTCCTCGAGTCTAGGGTCTAGGAATCTGAGTCTTTATTTTCTTTCTTTCTTTCTTTTTCTTTCTATATATTTGTACCAACTGATCCTTGTCAGAAAATAAGCTTGGGGGAAAAAATCTGAGTCTTGTGATATGAAATCCATGAATCTTTGAAAGACTGTAGCATGACAAACCTTTCCTCTTCTTTTAAATTATTTCAAATATTTCTCCTCTCAGACTTAAGGGTAATCATATATTCTTCTCTAAATATTTCTTTTCTCTTCTTCTTTCACTGTTAAGTTTTCTGGTTTTCTCCCACTTAAATTTTGGAATATCTGTGTATTTAATCCTATATTGTTTTGTACCAGCAACATCCAATGTTCAATGGTTTCAGATATCACTAATAGTGAAGTACCCTTATTTTCCATGTTTATATCTAATGAAAATTTTGCATCAATTTCTCATTGGATCATATCCATTTTGATGAGGAGTTTTCTTTTCTTTTAATCTTAACATGTAGACCAACAGTTTAGCAGGACTTCTTTTTTGCCACGATTATTGTGTATCTTTAAGTAACGTTTCTATTAATAGGCATTTAATGCTCCTAATAATGCAAAATGTTACAACCACTTTGGAGGACAGTCTATATCCAATAGTAAAATTCTTAGGTATTTGTCCAAAAAAGTTGAAAGCTTATGTTTTCACAAAAACCTATACAAGGCTTTATGTATAATACCTTCATTCATGATTGTCAATATTTGAGAGCAACAAAGATGTCATTCAGTAAGATAAGGGGTAAATAGATAAAGAAATATCATTCAGCCCAAAAAGAAATGAGGTATGAAAAGACTTAGAGAGAGCTTATTATGTATATTACTGAGCAAAAGAAGCCAATTTGGAAGGGTTACATACTACATGATTCTAACTATGACATTCTAGAAAAGACAAACACATTGATAGTTACCAGAGATAGGAGGTGGTAGAGATGAATGGGTATAGAACAGAGGAATTTTAGGGTGATGAGACTGTTCTGTATAATAATGTAATAATATATAGGTGTCATATATGTTTGTCCAGACCCAAAGAGTGTACAACACCAAAACCAAAACCAAACCCTGCTGTACACAGTAGACTCTGGGTGATAATGTATCAATGTTAGGTTCATTGTAAGAAATGTAGGACTCTGGTGGGATGTGTTGATGGAGGGGAAGACTATGCGTATGTGGGGGTCTGGAGCTATGGGAAATTCCATTATCTTCTCAATTTTTCTACAAACCTAAAACTACTCTTTAAAAGGTGTATTAAAACTCATTAATTCTGTTATCTTTTCCTGAGCTCTTGACTGATTTCCAGGTAATCATTCTATTCCTTGCTCTCTCTGTCACACTAAGTATAGTCACTGTATTCTCTTAATTCTGGCTCTAGAGCAGAAGTTTTCAAACTCTAATGCAAAAAAAAATCACATATATTACTAGTTAAAATGCCCCTTCTGGTCCTCATCCTGAGAGAATTACATGAAGTACTTTAGCATACAGTGCAGGGATATGGATTTTTAATAAACATCTTAGATCCATCTGAAATAGAAGACCCAGGAACCAACTTTTGAAAGTCTTTTGCTTCATTCTGTCTGACATTTTCATAATTTTTTTACGTGAGTCCTGTCCTATCACACTGGTTACAATACCTTCTTTGCTGGTGATCCCAATGGCCATCTCCTTTTGCCATAGTCATTCCTTTGTAAATTGCTAAAGCAATCTTCTGTAAATGCCATTTTTATCACATCACCTTCCTGCTCAAGAATCAGCTACTCCTAACATATCAAGTCTAAACTCTTGGCCTATAATTCAAGGTCCTCTGTCAACTAGCACTTCTGTACCTCTCTAATTTTATCTTTTCCCACTACAGACTGGCTCCCCTTCCAGCTAACTCCAGCCAACTTTCCACTCTTCCATGTACTTACTTGGATGTCTCTGAGTTTCCCATCAGTTGGATTGCTGTTCCCTTTCATTTCCCCAACACATAATACATATTTGTTCCCAGTTCACCTACCTCAGAAAAAAAATTTCTGATTAAAAATTTCCACCTATTCATTGAGTGGACTGAACGAAAATTATCAGACTAGACTATGATTTAGATGGGCAGAGCCTCACACAGATAGTTCACAAAAGAACCTCTAATGTCATAAAATACTAGTGATATTATTTCTCTAATGGGCCTATGAAAGCAAATTACTGCGATAATATTGTTAGTCAGGTTTTAATTTTAAAAAATTGGAAAATACTACTAAAATACACAGCCCAAGCTGGGGATGGTGGCAGACACAGGTAATCCCAGCTGCTTAGGTGGCTGAGGGGAGAGGAGCACAATTGGAGCTCAGCTGGGTCAGCTTAGTGAAAGCTTGTATCAAATAAAAAATGAGAAGCCCTGGGGATGTAGCTCAGCCCAAGGTCCTAGGTTCAATTTCCAGTGCTGCCCTTTCTCCCAAAAAAGTAAGTAGGCTAAAATTTGAGTTGAAGTATAGATGAAGAAAATGCTACAGTAAACAATAAAATATAAATAATTATTGGGAAATAAGTGAGTGGAGAATAATAAAACAGCAAATGCTGATATTAAAATGAATGTGGTGGTATACTCCAATATCGGGTAGAAATGAAAAAGAAAGTGAAGCATTTTTGAGTAAATCAATCATCTAAATCCGTCCCAGACACTGTTTTGATTTTGTAAGGACATTAGTTTTATTGTTTTATAACCGTAGCCCATATATCCAACCAACTGTTGTCCCCTTCAAAGTAGTCATTTCCTCAGCTTATGAAGCAACAGTCTACTAGAGATTCCATTCCACTGACAAGCCACATGCATACCTAATTCATTCAGTACAGCCAGATTTATTTGCACATGGCTCTATGCTTTAGGAATTCCTGAATGTTCCTAGTTTTCCATGCCCTTACCAATAATTGGGCTTACCTACCTACTAAATTCACTTAATTGAATGGATGATGTATAATATCACATCATACATCACATTATGGCTTGACTTGCAGTTATATAAGCACTGAGGAATTTGTATATCCCCGAGAGCCATTCAGGATACCTTATCTGTGAATGCATTCCCGATCATGTCTAACTACCTTGTATTATCCCTAATCCCTCTCCTGCAGTCACTCTTTATCAATCTTATTCACCTCTAGAATTAATGCTAAAATGCCAGATTTTTGCTAGCTTCCTTACTTTGTACACAATAACCCACCATATTTTTCTTTTCTTTCCTATTATGGCACCCTATAGATTTTATGAAAATTGTTTATATATGTGTTTTTCTCATAAGATCTGGTCTCCAAACTACAAAATAAAATTTAAAAATTTCAAAACCTTTTCATTCCTGACTCTCAGGAAATGGCAGATAAGTGGAATGGGGTGGTACCATGATGCATTCTCTAATGATATTTTCTTCTTACTATCCTAAGAGAGGAAAATATTTTCTCTCTTCTAAGATGAGAAGAGCCAAGAAACACTGTATTTGGAGTACATTGAAGGGGCCTTCCAGACTTACAAGGATCTACAACCCACAATCACATCCAACTGATACCAGGGGAACCTCAGAAGTTTCTTTTTGAAGTTCAGAAGTTCTCTCTGCCCTCACTCAAGTCAAGATGCACATGTACCTGAGAAATGAAAAGGTCTCAATAGCAAAAATCCGATTCTCTGAGTACTTGTCCTGTCTTGTAACATAACTGGGGAAGATTGCAATAGTATGAAACAGACTAGAAAGCTCAGAGAAATGGAATCAGATATGCCGGTAGGGCAATTACAATCTTTTGGGTACATCCAGGTGCAGGAGAGACAATTCCATGAAAGGTGAAGTGAAAAAGTCCAGCCAGACCAGCATGGCTTGATGTGGAGAAATGAGTGACAGACACTGGGTGCTGGTATGCCAAGTGAATTCAGGTAAGGGTGCCTCACCTGCCAAGTGGGTGGGACCAAGATGCAAGGAGTCTAAAAACAAGAATACAGAAAGCTGGAAGGAAATAGTCCCCTCATTAAAATTTAAGATCAAAGTCTCTGAGGTTCAGCTTAACACCAGCCAGGAGCAGAAATATCCCAGATATGAAGAAACTAGAGTGGGACAGACAAAAACCAGAGTCAAGATATTTACTTTTAAATAAGTATAGAATGTGTAAACCTTATTTATTCACTGGTAACAAATATTTTTCAATATCTTCTATTGGATAGATACTGGTGTCAATCAAATAGATAGCAGTGAGAAAACAAACAGAAATATTGGCCTTCATGGAGCACAACACATTAGTGAGTAAAGATAGACAATGGAAAAGTAAATAAGTAATTTGTGTGGCAGATACTGATAACTATTAAGAGAGAAAATACAGCAGGAAATAGAAGTAGAGACAGTCTGCTGGGCAGGATTAGGCTTAAATCCATGCTAGGTGACTAGGAAAGATGCCATCTAAATCAATGGGTGAAGGTAGAGAAGGAATAGGCCTGGCATTCTGGTCAGGGAGAATAGAAAGTGCAAAGATCCTGTACACACACACACACATGTAATGATGATGTGACACCAATGATCAATTTTAAGTAAAGCCTTAAACCCTATTGCAAGGATTATTTTGTTTTTAATTTACAGTAAAACACATTTGGTGCAGAAAACTATTTTAAATGGACTCAAAAGATGATTACCTTTCTGCTACATCAAAAATGATAAAGACAGAGCAAGGATGGAAACAGAGAAGAGTTAGGAAGCTTCTACAACAAATTGACTCAGGAATGGGGGCTCCAATCTGGGCACCAGCAGTAGAAAGTGAGCTTTGACAGCCTGGGCATTTATATATATATATATATATATATATATGCTATGACATTTGTTTGTGTTTATTTTCTTCCTACATCTATACTCCTCCATTTATTTTCTCATTTGTAGCTTAACATCGATATTATAATCATTTTCAAGGAAGAAACTGTTCTGGATAATTCTGGGCCATAGCATTCTATGTGAAGCCAATATTACATGACTAACACAACAGAGTAAAGATTGTGTGTGTTCTTAGCACAAAGACAAATTTTATTTTCTTAATTTTGTATTCAAACAATGACTACCTTTATGTTTCACACACTAAAGATCCCCAGCATATTTATTAATTTACATCAAGCTAAAAATGAATGCATGCTTTGAAACTGTATAGTCAATTTCAAATCTGGTAATGAGATAATAATCATTATTGGAAATCAGCAAATATTTTTGTCAGGTGATCCTACTCTGTGTAGTAAACTGATGTGCAGTTGGGCCAGGGATTTAGCTCAGTGGTTTCACCACCTGCTGCGCAAACGTAAGGACCCGAGTTGGATCCCCGGTACCAAAAAAAAAAAAAGACAAAAAAAAACCCAAAAAACTGATGTGCAGTCAACAGTGAGAAATTTCAAAAAGTAAGCAGGTAATTCTCCAAGAATTATCCTGGAGAGAAATGTAAATTTATTTTGAAAACAAGACTAGTTTTGTTTTACAAAGGCAAAAAAAACTTAAATGCAACATTGAAATAAAGATAATCCTCTGTGTAATTAATTCCCAAATTTCATAAATTAATGTGCTGATATTTTGGTTTAAGATTATTGAACCAACATTGAAAATGAACATATAATAATAAGCCATTACTGGGATTGTATTAGATAAAATTAGTAATTGAATAATTTTTAAATTTAAAAGTATTGAAGGCAATCCAAATTAGTAATTGCAATTGATTTTGATTTTATATGCAAATATACAATGATATTTTAATTACAGTTTTTGTTGGTTTCACTTAACAGCCCTACATTTCCTTATATTTTAAAGTATTGTTCAAACTAATGAAAGATAATGTTTTGCTCATTTTTAGTCACTGGTCTCAGTTACTAGATACATAATACAATAATATATAATATATTAAATGTAGTGAATTGATACCAAAGATCTTATATATATTTCAAATTCTAACACTTCTAATTTTATTACTCTTTTATGTAAAAGAAGATCCACAGACTTTGGTGAGGAAAACTATCAATTTGCTTTTTTCAACATAATACAAAGTAAGTGAATTAAAGATTAGGATCAAAGTTGAAATTACTTGGATACCACAAAACTATTAACCTGCTAGTTTTTTCCAGTTTTTGGGTCAAGAATATCTGTAAACATATTCATGTCATCTCTGCCAATTATGCTCATGAATACATCCATTCATCCTGTCATTGAACTTGAATTTACTGAGTATCTGCAGTTGCCCAGGTGCTGTACTTGGGACACAACAGTCACATAGACAAGAGTTACCTTTAAGGACCAATGAAGATATTCTTCGTTGTGAAAGACTGTTAAACTAAATAAGAAAAAAGCAGATAATATGTCAGATGGCAATTAGTCCTATGAAGCACCAAAACCAAATGGACAAGACAGACACTGCCTGGGGTATTGGAGCGTTGGGTGTGCTTGGAGAGCAGTAGCAGGACAAAGTGGGTTGGTGGAGTGAGCAGGAGCAAGATGGGAAGGCCAGAGTAGGGTATAAATGGCATGCAGATCATGAAGAACCTCATGAATTACTGTGAGTCTGTGTGATGGGAAATCATTTTAGACTTGACAAGAAGGGGTGCTATGGACTTGATGGTAAGAGTGCTTCAAATCAAAATCGAAGACATCTCCATGGTGTATGGAAAAGGCCCTAAGTTGAAACAATCAAGAAGAAAGAAAATATGTACAAAAACTTTTGGGATAACTTTTGTGATCATAATAAATACTTCTTAAATGGTCTTCTAAATTTTCTAGCCCCTTATCCTCTTAATTTTCTATAGAGCACACATCACCATTTAACCTCACTGTGCATTTTTAATAGTCCGTATTTTTAGAGCAAATTTTAGTTCAATTCAAATTGAATAGAAAGTACAAATTTCCCATATGTATTAGTTAGGGTTCACTTGTTATATTTTAAAATGATTTTCTAATCAGCCTTACAATGACTACCTACAAAATCAGGGGCCTGGAAAAATGCAGAATGACCATCTACATGCTGAAGAAGGAGGATCCAGTAGAAAGCCTTTGAAAAAAAAAATTATAAGAGAAAAAACACTCAAAAGTCTCCAGCTCCCTGGAGAATCCAGTGCAAGTGTCTTGGAAGGCCAAAACCTCTGCACTGGAAACCTGAAGCCACTGGAGATAAACATGCAAAGGAGATGACAAAGACTAGAGCTTCTCTGAAAAATGAAAAAGGAAGACATCCTTTTTGCCCTTTTTATGTCATTGAGGCTGCAAGCCTATTAGTTTTTGCTACTCATGTCTGGGGTGGATCCTCCATCCTCAGTTTACCACCTACAAGTCAATTATCCACAAACACATCCAGAACTGCGATCCACTAATATGCTTGGCATTTCTTAATCCATTCAAGTTGAGGTTACAATTAACCATCACAACATACATCTGCTCCTACACACCCACAGTGTTCTTCACTATTAACATACTTCACTAGAGTGGCACAGAAGTTATAAAGGATGAACTTGAGTGACACATCACTATCGCACCAAATTCAAGTTTACATTAGGGCGATATTTTATCCTTTATTCATTTCCAGGCTTCCTCCACTGAAATGTAATATCCATATGATCAGAGACTGTATTTGATTCAGTGCCAGGATCACCCTGGAAAGATTGATGCTCTGAAATGATTTAGAAACTAATGAATTAATTCAAACAGGACCATTATTACCAGGAAGGATAGTTCCATACAGTATGGGTAATACAACCAGTGTTGAAACACTGACAGTACAGATTTTCTAGGCTATTTGATTTTAATGTTGTAGCAATCCCCATTGCACATTACTTTGTTCAACAATTGCTGACAGAGTGCATAAGGCATGGCAGTCATGATTTCAAATGCTGATATATAGAAATGGAAAAGGAGTATAGACGCAACTTTGAGCTACACATAAGTATTCTAGCAGAAGAGTTTTCCATTCTAGAAGTAGAGCTTGGTCAGTTGTCTGATCTTCCTTTTCCACTGCTCAATTGCAAACAATTAATTCTTTAACAACAAGCCCTAAAATGTCTGTATTTGTGATATGAGCTCATGTGTGCATTGGTATACTTTTTGTAAAGATTCATATTCAAAATTTTTACATAGATGTTGCAATGCACCTTTTAGATTTTCTAGGAGAAGCATTCTGTCCTGTCTTTTAAAATATGTTAATGCTTGTTGGAACCTGCGTGATAACTTTTTTCTCTGAAATTAGGTCACCACCCAAATAGAGTCACCATCTCAATGTCTGAGAATGTTATGCTCCTTCATAGTCACCACAAGGACTATAATAAGGAAGGAGAGAAACCAGTAACCTATTGTCCTCAAAGAGTTTATTTAGATTCCAAATGTTTTTCACAGAGGGGGGATTTCCTAGGCATCTGGAAAATCTACCTCTGTTACTTGGCAATGCTTTTCCTGTAATACGTTTACAAGCTGTAACTGCTCTGAGTGAAAAAAATTCCTTAATCACCATTACATGATTTCTACACAAAGGTCTAAAATCTGTTACTTTTGTTCATATATTGATCTTGAGAAACAACTCAGAAATCAACATACCTACTGGTTAAAAATATGGACACATTTCTGTTATTAAAAATTTCACAAGTCCTATAAGTAGCTTCTTTTAATATTATATGTCCTACTGAACTTACATAATTATTTTAATTTAATTTTATTCAAAGTGAAAACTAAGCTGAATGAGTAAAATAAATCCAGAAAGAAACCTAGAATTTAGAAAAAAAAATTATAAGCCATTCTAAAAGGTGAAATAAACCTTTTTGTATTTAAGATCAAATTGTTGATTTAATAGTAAATAGTATGATATTTAGTTCTTCATTAAATTTGGATTTACATTTTTATGGTCTTGGAGGTCATAATTTATTCATGCTGAAGTGTTCACATTCCTAAATTGCAGCTGTGTTCTTTCAAGCATAACACTGAAAATGCATTTCTTAGTCATACACTAAATGATGCCAACTGTATTATCAATCCTAAGATTTATTCATATTATTACTATAGCTAGTGTTTCCATCAAGTTTCAAAAGAATCTTTGAACCATGCGTGTCTGGTTCTTATTGTGGTTCATTCCTATCATGTGTATGCATATCAGAAATATAAATTTGAAAGACATTAGAGCACAAAGGGCTCATATTCTCCAAGGCCATCATTTCACTAATACACAATTGAAGGAATAAGTATCATTTCCAAGGGATGTATGGCTAGCAAGGAACAGAACTAGGATAATAACCTTAGTCTCCAACCATGAACTCAGTCTCCATAAATGCACCATGCCTTGTTTCCAATGACAGTCCACACACTTCTAAGAAAAATAGGATTTTACTGGTGTACACGCAGCAAGAGTCATTTTTTCTTTTAAATGCCAGATTAGACTTTTTCAGGCCATACAGTTTTTGTCCTGCATACTGATATCTTAATTGTAGCATGAAAGTAGTCATTAAAAAAGGAACAAAAAAAAACCGGGCCTTGTTGTAATAAAATTTTATGATAAATTTTTAAATCTCATATAATTCTGACATATTATAAAATAGTATTCTTTTTATTTCTTTTTAAGTTTTATTAAAATAAGTTTGTGATACATAATACAAACCTCCATTTGGGGGCACTAGTACTTACATATGTTGTATCTTTACCATTTATAATCCTTGTTTTTTCTCTTTTTTCCTTTCCTTTCCCTCACTTAAAAACCAATTATGAGTTCATGGACTGTACAAAAATACTCTGTGGGTCAGATTTGGCTTTGAGCCTTTTGAGCAGTTTGCCAGCTGCTGATACAGAGTTCCTAAAATACAGAGATGTTTACATCCTGTTGCCTATAACCCATGGACCCACAGAATGACCCAGTGAGCACATTTGACAATTTTCATTCACATTTAGATCTTCCTTTTAAATTAGTAATATTAATTTATAGGTCACTACATTAACACACTTAAATAAAATGTATAAGCCATATATACATATATATATATTGATATTTGCCAGTTATTCTTAACAGAAAGTGAGTTATAATAAAAAATAGTTTGAATCCACTGGTCCAAAGAAGAGTGATCTTCAGTCAACATGGGAAATTTAAGAATATTCATATAATCTTTCCTAAGTGTAGAATAGCAATTCTCAATCACTAAAGTTAATTTATCACCCATGTAAGCTCATAAAAATTAAATCAAGTAGTACAAGTAAAGCATCAATATTGTGTTTGAGACCTACCACATTCTGAATAAATATTTGACATTATTACATCTCACTTAGTAACAAGCCATGAATAAAAAGTGAATTTTCAGTGATATGTAACAAAAAAGACTGGGTTAATTTTTAAGAGAATGCTGAGGATAATGACTCATGTACCCCACAATTATATTTTGAATTTTCAAAGCATTATCTGTCGAGCTTTGGGGTTTATTGTTGTTGTTGTTTTCTTCATACACATAAATCTCTGTGTTAGACAGGGCCAAAATATTATGAAGAAAAAGTAATCATTATTCCTATTTATAAGAGAAAACTAGCTCCCAAATAAAAACGGATGGCATCATTCCAAAACCCAAGTCTTAAACTTCCACTTTTTTTTTTTTTTTTGGTACCAGGGATTGAACTCGGGTCCTTGCACTTGTGCAGCAGGCAGCGAAACCACTGAGCTAAATCCTCGGCCCAAAACTTTCACTTTTTAAGGGAAAATATAGACCACCATCAAATATTTTGTTTGTTTTCAGGCACAATAATGAGAGAAACACCGGCACCCTTCTTAGGTCCAATGCAGAGTGAGTGTTCTGTTATCTGGAAACTTGAAAAATAGCCAAGGGGATTAGGAAGGACTGGCCTACATATACAAAGATTGAATGTATGGAAGATATCTCTCTGTAATTGTTTCAATATTTGACATGCAGAAGAAGACATAGAATGATTTTTTTCTGGCCTAGAAGAGAGAACTAGAATCAATGAGGAAATAGCTTTGGACAAAAATGTAAGGAAAGTTTCCAGATAATGGAATACATGGACTACCCTTGAGGGACTTTCTCTTCAATTTGCCAAATCCACACGTGAAAAAAGGAGATTGTCATAAAACAAAGTTACTGGATTTCTTTTCAGGTCACTTCTATTCCCCAAAATCTGTAACGTTCCACATATTTAAGAACATGAGGGCCGGGGATTTAGCTCAGTGGTTTTGCTACCTGCTGCACAAGCGCAAGGACCTGAGTTCGATCCCTGGTACCAAAAAGAAAAGAAAAGAAAAGAACATGAATTATAAAATTAAGTAATTTATAGGTTGGTTTTATGTACATATATTTTTATCATGGTTTTCAAGTGTATTACTTTAAAATTCTACCTCTACACAACCCCTGAGCATTACTTGGAATCAAAAGCTGCCAGTACTTTTGAAAAATCATGATAACCAGATTTAAAATATTTTTCATTTTAGACATTTAATTTGTTCCTATGTTTAAGATTGACAACTGGAAAATAGGTTGATTTCTTATGAAATTTCTCACTAGAACTGCCAACTGTCTTATAAATATCATTTTACAAAAGATTTCATAAATTAAAGAATATCAGAGAGGGGTCCTATGTGTATTCATATACTAGATGCTTTTTTATGAGTCTTTTTCACTTAAAGGAAAGCCTGTGTTAACTTTCATCAAAATACTTAATAATAATATTTGTAATGTAACTTTAACTTTATAGAAATTTTGTTAATCCATCCAGTTTGGTTGCAAAGAAGAAAGGAAATCATATTCTACTTATTTTAGAAAACTTTGGTTAGCTTCATTTAGATTAAAACTCTTATCCATAATATCAAAACAAAATGAAAAAACTTGCTTTTCTCATCATTGATTTCTTTTTTATAGAATATATACGTTGTTCTAGTTCACTGAAGCAATAAAAATATAACATCGGTGATTCTCCAAGTTGTGCCATTTCCATTGTTGCACTGCTGGCAGGAATTGAAAAGAAGCAGACTTGTCTGTTGGTTTTCTGTTGTCCTATGAATCATTCCCAAAGAATGAGCCCTTTGCTGAGGATTGGTGAAGACTAGAGAAGGGATCGTGGGGCTTCTATTCTCTTCTTTATTTTTTGACTATGAAATTTATTGCTTGCAAAACAGAAAAAGAAGCAAATGACGATTTATTCTGGCAGGATGGAAGACATCATTTCATATTTTTCTGTTCTCCTGCCATATTTTTAAAATTTATTTTGAGAAATAAATCTTCTGTTATAGAATGGTGATGAATGATCATGGCACATGTTCCTGTGATTTGAGTAAGATGATAAAGCTGAAGAACTCAGGAGCTCTACTCACATTTAAAATTAAACAGACCAAGCTCATCACCTGCTTGTAAAAAATGTTTGATGTATTTCCCCCCAAAAATGTGAGTAATCCACATCTGAAGTTTTTTCTTAAAGGAAATAAGTTTATATTTAGTGCACATTTTACTGAATAAACACCCAAATACAAAAAAGGAAGTTTCCTCCTTACATAATGCATTTTATATTCACATAACTTTTTGTTTAATAATGCCCATGTCAACCACTTGTATTTCATTTGATCTTATTTACAGTACTTCCCTTAGAACAAAATAGGTGATGATTTCTCAAAGCAACCAAAGCCCTACAATATAAGTCTTTCTAAATGAGAGGCTCCACTCCCTGAAATATTTCCATATTTACTAAATAATTTTTTGGTAGAAAGTCTTATTTGTGAATTATTTTTTCAATACTGGGGATTGAGGTATGTCCTTGGTCTTTTTGAATTTTATTTTGAAACAGAATCATGCTAAGTCATTACATTGCCCAGGCTGGGCTCAAACTTGTGATCCTCTGTCCCAGCCTCCTAGAGTGCTGATGTGTGCCATCATGCCTAGATACAGCTGAATTTTTGTCTATTATGTCTATTATAAATGATAATACATTTTGTGATAATTATATGTTAATTTTATACATAAATCATCATAGCATACCTTTTTTGCTGAGAAAGAAAGGACATTTAAGAGAGGTTAGGTGATTTTCTGGTAGTGACAAAGATAGAAAGTGACAGAGCAGGGCTTTAAACCTCAGAATATTAGCCAAAATCATTGTTGAACATTTTTAATAAGTAGGAACACATACCATACTTATAAGATATAACTTGCATCAAACCTTTTCTGTTAGTTCCACCTGATGAGAATCTTCCCCCAGAACACTTTCTTGTCACTCGAACTTTGAATTTAGTCATTCATGAAGATTCCTCTGCTCTCCTTTCCTCCTTGTGATTTACACATCTTAAATTGTTAATCGCTTTCTGCACTTATTTTACTTGTATGTCAATGATGTTTTTCTATCAGCCTGGTAAGAGTGTTCTATAAATCTCCATGAAATCAACAACCTTCTCTCTAACTGTTGAATTTTCAGTGCCTAGCTGATAGTAGGTGTTAAATAGGTCCCCCTTCTGCTCTTTATTTGGGTGATTTTTTAGGTAACATCTGTTAAAATTTCACAGTTAAAAAATAATTCATTTTTGATTGCTACACTTGTTACACACACAATCTTTGTAAGAACTTTTCTTCTCAGAAGAATTATGATAGCTGGGCAAATACTTGAGGATTTATTAAAGCAATAAACAGATTAATACTACTGTGGTGCACACATCTGTACTACTTGGTTGAGAAAAACATATAATTTGCAACTTGGTATGAAATATTGACTGCCTGTTGCAGTAACACATGGGCTTTCTCGATGGAAAAAAAAAGCTAGAATTCCCTAAAAGGTAATTCTAACACCAGTAATAAATAAGAAACTTTTGTTTCTTCAAACTATCAAAAGATGGGAATGATTTATAAACTCAAACATGTGATGATCAGTTCTACATGGACTGACCGAAGCACAATCTTAACCTTATATATAATACCATGACACTCTTGATATGTGGCATTCTATAGTCTCCATTTGTGATTTGGCTTCAGGAATGATGATATAATAGGTGAATACATTCATAGACAAATGTATTCTTTTTTTGTGTTGATACAGTTCCTTAATAAGCTAATGTGCTTAGTTCATGATTTTAAGTGGAGATAAGCACAAGTAGACCACATAAAAAAAATTATATTATCTTTAAAGCATTAGAATTTTTTTTTTTTTGGTACTGGGGATCAAACTCAGGACCTCACACTTGCCAGGCAAGCTCTGTGCTGCTGAGCTAAATCCCTGGGCCTTAAAACACTAGAATTTGAAGCATAGTACTCTCTTAGTAGTAGCACACTACAAATCTGACAGACACATTAGAATTCTAAAATCATAATTAAAATACACACTAAAGAGTCAACAACAATTTTTCCTACACATCTCTGTTACCAGATTGAATGAATTTAAAAGATGTATAAAAGAATGCAAATTTGAAATTAATTTATCATTGTTTTTAAGAATTGTTATAAAAAAGAATTGTTATAAAATAATATTTATGTTAAAAGGTATAATTTTAGTATACCATTTTCATTTCATTTATGAAAGTTTTAGTACATATCATTTACCAACTGCTCTCTGAAAGGATGAGAATAAAAATGATGCACTGTGCTCTGAAAACTCAGACAAACAACCAGACCAACATGGGGCCAAATGGTCACTGTTAAAGCCTGCTGTCAGTAACTAGGAAATAACTTTAAGCTATATTTCTAGTGATGGGAATGGGTTTTTGATGATCACATTTATACTCCCTGGCCGAGTTTTCTTTGTGACCAAGTGTGGGCATTCATTGGGAACAGTATTAAAGTATACAGCCCTTTTCTAGCCTATGTAATGCCAGCTTACCCTACAGTCTCTGGAACTCATTTCACAAACCTGTTATTCTTGTTGCTCTTCTTGATCTCCATGAGTTGCCACCGATTTACGCTTCCACAATGCTCAGTGTGCTCCTGCAATTTAACACACCAACTTGTACTTATTAGGTTCGATTTATCATTTATTCTTATTCTCTTATTCTGTATCTAACTCAGAAAAACAGATTTTTGTCCTTTAATCAGAAGGTATTTTTCAGGAAAAATGTTTTGTATGTATCATGCTTTATCACACTAATTGCCAAATAGTTTATGTGACCCATATAGAGAACACCTAAGCTCTTAGGCTAAATCTGGTAGAAAGCATATTTTATTCAAGCAAAACACAACCACAACAGTTATTAATCTGAGTTTTATGCATATTACTTGAGTCAGCGGTCCCTAGCCTAGCAGCATTAATGCATCTTGGAACTTTTAAAAAATGCACGTACTTGGACCTCAAACCCAGTCATAGCATATCAGAAACTCAAGATTAGGGTCAAAAATCAGGCTGTACTGTTGCTTGCTAAAGTTTGAAACTATTTTGACCTCATCTAATCAGAATGAGTAACGATATATATACCCAATACACCACATTATAACAAGTTGTGGACCGGCATTTGGGTATTTGTTTATTAATGTGGATCCATGCCTTCTAAGAAATATAAGCATAATCATCCCGCCTTCTCTCTTTCTCTTAATCAATCCACAAATGAAACAGGAAGCAGTCCTACTTGACAAAAACAAATTCCAGTTTAAGCTACAATAGAATGTTCTTTGTTTCTAAACTTGCTTGCTATGAGGTTCATAGCATTCTAGGCTATAATATAGTATATGCTTTCAGAAAAAGAAAACTTAGTCTTCATCCTATTATAGTTCATGTTGAATTGGAATCTGCAACTTTAAGTGAATAAGAAATAATGAATGATGAGTGCACACTCCATGGTATAATTATACATAGATTATATTATCTTGTTACACATCTAAACAAATTAGTTCTTTGAAGAAAGGATGAAGTAATCACAAAAAAATGAAAAGTACTAAATGAGTACAAATATAACATGAGTAAAATATTTGGAGTACCGCCTGCTGTAAAGTAAATGTTCAATAAATGTGAACTGTTTTTACTACAGTTCACATAGACATTTCAAATATAATGTAAACTCACGAGAAGAGGTGTGAATAAAAACTTTCCAAATATAAATACCCATCTACCAAAGTCCATTGGTAGTTTATATTGTGGGACACTTCTGAACTAACAGAAAAAGTGCCATTTACTCAGCACTCACTTCAATTAACCTTACAAATTGAATTGTAACAAAAACATGACATGAGGTTATTTTTTTGATTTACCTTTTTAACTAATAGATAAAAACAAAAAGAATAATGTGTATTAATGGGGTACAATGAAATTTTTTGGTGCACATGTACATTGGGGAATGTTTAAATCAAATTAAACATTAATGCAGTATTTCCATAAATATTTATGATTTAATTTTGGTAAAAAATTTTCAAAATCCTTCTATGTTTTTTGAATATACAATGCATTACTGTTTTGGGGGTTATTAAATTAATTTTATTGGTACATTTTAGGTATACAATATAATGACATTCATCGTTGGAAATTTGCATCTTTACATAATCTCTCTTGGTTCTTATTTTTCCCCATTCCCCTGCCCTCCCTTCAACCCC
>NW_004624874.1:4653640-4664655 GCF_000247695.1 Heterocephalus glaber
GATATGTTGTATTGGTATTGTCATTTAATCTGATTTCTTCTTTAATTTTCTCTATGCCCCTTTGGATATTGAGAAGTGTGTTGTTCAATTTCCATTTGTTTATGAAATTCTTGTGGTTTCTTTTGCTATTGCTGTCCAATTTCATTGCACTCTGGTCTGATAATATACAGGGGATAACTTCAAATCCTTTGCACTTATTTAAACATGTTCTATGTGCGAGTATGTGGTCTATTTTGGAGAACAACCCATGTGCCACAAAAAGATTGTGTATGCTGATTTTGTGGGGTGGAATATTCTGTAAACATCTGTGAAGTTCATTTGTTCAAGAATTTGATTGAGTTCTCGCATTTTGTTGCTTTTTTTTGTCTAGTTGATCCATCTATTTGTGACAGTGAGTTATTGAGGTGCCCCACTACTATTGTATTAGTGCTTATTTGATTTTTCTCATCCGTTAGTATTTGTTTTATATAGTTGGGGACACTAGTGTTTGGTGCATATATATTTATGATTGTCATCTCTTCCTCTTGGATCATTCCCTTTATAAGGATGTAGTGTCCATCTTTGTCTCTCTTAATCAGTGTTGGTTTGAAATCTACTTGATCTGCAAAGAGGATAGCTACTACTGCTTTTTTGGGGGGTTCCTGTCACATGGAGCATTATTTTCCACCTTTTAATTTTTTTTTTTTTTGGTAGCAGGGATGGAACTCTCAGGACCTTGTGCTTGCCAGGGAGTTGGTGGAATCACTGAGCTAAATTCCTGGCCTCACCCTTTAACGTTTAATCTATTAGTTTCTTTTTAAATTAAGTGTGTTTCTTGTTATCAGCCTATTGTTGGATCTTGCTTCTTGACCCATTCTGGCAGTCTATTTCTTTTTATTGGTGAATTGCGACCATTAAATTTGATGGTTATAACTGATATATAATGACTTATCATTGTCATGACTTTTTCTGTTTTTTGGATTCTCCCCCTTTGCATTTAATTTCTTGTTGTGCTCATTGGATTCATTCTTCTGGGCTGCCTGGGGTTGTGATACTTGTTGCCTTTTCCTAGAATATTGTCTAAAATTCTTTGGAGTGCTGTTTTGGTATTCATGAAGTTCCTAAAGTGCTCTTTATCCTGAAAGTATCTTATTTCTCCATCAATTTTGAAAGATAGTTTTGCAGTGTACATCAATCTGGGTTGTAGACTGTTTTCCTTTAGGGACTGAAATATGTTACTCCAAGCTCTTCTTGCCTTAACGGTTTCCATTCAGAAGTCTGCTGTGATTCTGGTGGGCTTTCCTTTGTCTGTGATTTATTACTTTTCTCTAACTGCTTGTAGAATTTTGTTCTTCTGTTGGGTTTCTGGAATCTTAACTATTATATGCCTATGTGTAGATTTTTTTTTGATCAAGGCTATTTGGAGTGCCATATGACTCACTTATCTGTATGTCAAGTTCTTTCTCCCTACTTGGGAAGTTTTCTGCCATCACTTCTGTGAACAATTTTTTATGTCTTCTGCACTCTCTCCTGTTTCTTCATTGACTTTGATTAGTCTGATGTTATTCTTCTTTGGATCGTCTAGCAGCTGCTGGATTGATTTCTCATGTTCCCTTACTTTTTTAAAGAATTTTTTCTTTTTATGATCATAAATTGCAGTCCTATCTTCTATATCTGAAATTCTATCCTTGCATTGGCTTATTCTGCTGTGTAAACTTTCAGTGGAGTTTTTAATCTCCTGGAACGCTGTTTGGATCTGTTTTATGGATTCCATTTATTTCCTATGTTGGGATTCCATCATGTTCCTCAGCTCCTCTGCTTTTTAATCTGTGTCCTCTCTAGATTTATTAATCATGTCTTGCACTATGGGCACAATTTCTGGTGTTATCTGAGAAATTATATCTGATTTCATTTTTTCCAGATCCTTTTTGTTTCCAGTTCAGGGATTCCAAGTGGTTGAGTATCAGATTGTTCCATCTCATTTCCCTTTGGGGTTGCTTTTGGTGAACTGGAAGTTTGGTTTTGAGAGTTGTTTACATGTCTTCTCATTTCAAAGGTGGGGTGCTGCTGGTGCACCCATGGCTCACCTCCTCAGTGCTGGGGGCAGCTCTACTCCTTGGCACTGGAGGTGGTGTTACACCACCCCAGAGGCCTCACCTCAGTGCTAGGGGTGATGGTATGGCTGCCAAGAAGGCTCCTCCTTGGCGCTGGGGGCAGCTCTACTCCTTGGCATTGGGAGTGGCTCTTGCATTACTGTTATCTACAGTAATGCTATAATGAATAGTACCCCAGAGCTCTTGCTCCTGCTCCTATTGAACTGTAACCCTTGCCCATTGATCAGTCTTTCCTCATTCTTCTCTTACCTCTACTCTCCCTGATCTATGGTAACAATCTTTCTGTTCTCAACTTCTATGAGATCAGTGTTTTTAGAAATATGAATGAGGTCTATGGTACTTGTCTTTCCATACCTGGCTTACTAAACTCCCAATTCATGTGATCACAAATGAGACTTTATTCTTTAATATGACTGAACACAATTCTAACCATAGAGATTATTTAGGAGGTAAAGAGAAAGATGCTAAATATTCTTGCTCTCATGGTTAGGGTTTAACCATCAGTTACATATTTGATTAGAGGGTAACATTTTATTTTAATAAACACCTTCATTTACCTTTATTTCCATAATAATTTTATAAAGAGAATTCTAGCTATCAGCTACAAAATCCCAAATATAAAGGAAGTAGTAATATAACCAATTTCAACATGTAGCTTAAATTTTGTAGGGATAATCATGTGATCAATTGTATGCAAATTTGGCAGGTTAGACTGCTATTACATATCCCTAATCTATAAAATATGTTTGGATAATATTTTATTATATTGCATTGCTTTACTTATTACATAATAAGAATCATATCACCAGTACCATGGACAGTGTATGACATATAGTAAACCTCACAATATTTAATAGATAAGTAAATGGACAAATGAAACAATTTATCCTATTATAGCAAAAAGAAAATTTGTTTAGAACATGGATTGAAGATTAAATTTACCCTATGTGCCAGAAAAATAATGTTTCACTGAACATTGTAGAAAATTGGAAAATTTTTCCATAGATTCCAACTTGACTTATGAGTTTTAGGCAATTAATAAAATATGGAAATATGGATGCTGGGAAAATGGGCCAAGAAACTAGTCAAAAATCTACACAAGAGATAATTCTTTAGACTAGGATAATGGTGTTAAAGGGAAGAGAGCTACGAAAATAGGAACAGAACTAATGTAATACAATATGTGAAAGGCTAACTTTAAGAAATGGTGTTACTATGAAAACAGAGAAATATGTTTGGCTTAGGTTGAAAAATGGTGACATCCTTAACAAAAATATATTAATATGAAAGCATGTATGCATATATAGAACTCAATCTTCTGGCTATTATAAAATACTGTTGCTTATTTGTTTAGTTCTCTATAAAGAACCAGCAATGAGTCCATCAGAAAATATCTCTAACTTAATTGTAGAAATGAAACATGGCTTTAGAAGCTTAAATTGTGAGTTATAGATATATGTGAAGAAAAAGTGCATGTTCTGATGTACTTGGAGAATGTAGTAAGTGTGTGATTATTCTTTCTTTTTTTGTTGTTGTTCTTTAGTATATGGAAGTAATACTGGAGTGGTACAAGGTGGCAAATTATGCCTTCTAGATGATCATTATGTTTGCTGATATATTAAATTTTGGAATGACATAATCTAGCAAAAATAATCAAATACAGAAATTAGGAAAATGCTTAATACTCTCAGAGAACCCTTAATTCTTTCTTGCCTTCATGTTAAATTTTCTCAATCTATTCACTCCCCCCACCTTCAAGCCACCTACCGAATAATGTCACACTCTGTAAGATTACTTTATGCCATGCTCAGCCTCTATCTCTAAGAACCATTAAAAAAATATTTTATAAATTCCCACTACCAAATCCACACATGCATCATAAAAGAATGCCTCTCCTATTAGGAAAATGTGTTTTATATGTTCTTGATTAAAGATGTCTTCATAGTGAATCCCTTCCCTTTTCTGGGTATACTCTGAAAAATTTCTTGCTTTTATTTCTCCATCATCAAAATTTCTTCTTTAAAATATTCCAGTTAATAAAACACATGGTTTAGTCATGATATTTTCCCCACATTATACAGAGAAAAAGAGCCATTTTGAAATCCATATCTCTCTCTGTTGACATTTTCACCAAACTTCTTGAATCATTGGTACATATTTGTTTACAAAGTAAGTATTTCCATTCTCTCCTGAACCACCAATAAGTGTTTTCTCTATCACCCTAACGTATTTCTTCCTGTCAAGAAACCATGCACACTACAAGTAGTCATCATCTTGCTAGATATAGCTCAGTCATATACTCCTTTCCCTTGCTCCTTTTCCCCTCCAACTTCTTTCTCAACTTCATCTCCATCTTCCTTGTTACTTTTTTTTTTTTTTGCTCCTCAACCTCAAAATTTTGGGTACTTCTGGTTCATTGAGTTAGTTTCTTCTCTTTCTATTATCACTTTTCTGAAGATTTAATCCAAACTGAGTTCCAAGTGCTGCCAAGGTGTTTATTAGTGATTGACAATAGCATATCTCCTACTTGAACCCCTTCTAAGAATGTGAGACTTTGTATATCTATCTGCTTGACAATTTCATTTAGATTTTGTTGGCTATTTCATATTGAATGCACCCAAACTATATTTCTATTAACTACTCATATCTCAGAAGTGACATTTCATTCTTCTTTTTAGTGAGACAAAAAAATCAAGGATTCACCTTTGATTTCTCTTATCCTTCTTCTACTTCTCTCCTATCCTCTCATACTACACTTTCATATGTCAATAAATTCTGTCTTCTCAGTTGGGAAAATATCTAAAGTTTCGAAAAATTTCACTACCTGCCCCAGTAGCAGTCTAATTTGTGACATTGTAACTTCTTATCTGATTTATTGCACCAATCTCCTAAATGTTCTCTTACTTCTGTCTTTAACTTTAAATATATTCTCAACCTAGCAGTCAGGAATATTTCATTAAATGTATCTCATGTGGTATCATCATTCATTTTAAAACTACGCATACCTTCCAATAATTTTCAAGGCAAAGGGCAGTCCTTAAAATGACTTATAAAAATCTATATGATCTGTCCTCCATTATCTCTTTGTTTTAATCTTTTGTAAGAATTTTCTTGGCCATGATATCTAAAGCTGAATTTTCAACTAGGTTATTTTCTATTCTGCTACCCTACTTTCTTTTTAAATATTTATCACTATCAAGTATACTATATACTTACTTGTTCATCTTGTGTAGTGACTGTTGTTTCCACTAGAATTTAAACTCCAAAAGCATGGTGATTTTTTGTGCTGTCTTTGCTGATACACTCCAAGAACCCTATGGAGTGTGTGTCCTGGAAGAGCATCTCACAATTCACAGCATGCATTGCCTAGTTGTTGAAAGAAGAAATGAATAGAATTTTCAGAGTTTTGTGTGAGGTTGTTGGTGAAAAATCATCATCTGAATTAAAAATAAGAAATAAACTATAAGTTTGAGAAGAAAAAGAAAAGAAAATCCAAGTAAAGATAATAGGGTCCCAATTTTAACTTTTCCAGGAAATATACAAGATTTGGAGGGAATCAGAAGTCATGGGAGAGCAATCAAGTTTCTTAAACTTTATATAAAATACTAAAGCTTCTTAGTTTTCTGTGTTTTCAGTCTAATACCTGAGTTTTGAGGTACACTTCTTCATAATTTGAGATAACAATGACAAACAAAAGAATAAGATTTTCACAAATAAATCCCATAAATCTAAGCTACTGAGTTTAACACAATTCTAATGCCCTATGTTTTCTTTTATTTGTCTTCATTTCAGATCCAAACGTGTCTAGCATTTTGAAGTAGCAAAACTACTATATAACTCATAAATGTTGCATATAACAAAACATGAAACTTTTTAAAATTTTTTTTACATATCTAATTTTCTTTAATTAGTTAGTAACTTAGCAATATGTGAATGAGTTTTCTCAGGGGCCTATTATTCTTCCACATATGAATCAGGTTGTGAGAATATAGCTAAATGGACCTAAAATAGAATTGTTTCATCTACATAAGGACCTTAGGATTTTTTTTCTATCAGTCTGTACATAACTCAGAATTGAAAGATTAGCTATAGATAAACATCCTGCCCAAGGCAATATCAGATATTAAGAAAGACTAGAATCTGGCAGTTATGTCTATTTGAACTAAGTAGACAGGGATTTGTGAAGTTTTATAAGAGAGATCCCAAAAGCACAGAAAGAAAGAATACAATTTTCTTGACTTCATGTGGTAAATCTCTTTCTTGTACATATGTCATCAGTCTAATCATGCAAGAGTTGGCACACTAAAAGTAGTGAGAAAAGTTTGTGAAGTAGAATGCTGCCTTTATATGTGAGTCTTTGTCAAATTATCTAGTGAACTGGAGGGGGTGTAACATACTAATTTCCTATAGTGAATATAATCATTGTGTCTTGCAAACATGTACTAATAAAAGTTAAAAAAAGAGAGAGAAAATGGAAGGAGAAAGGAGGAAGAGGAGGAGAAGGGGATGAAAAAAGAATTAAGATGTATTATGTACATGTGTCAACTCTATACAAGGAATGTAAATTTTATGTACTGAAAACATGTGATTAAAAAAAGTATCTAATGAAAAGGTATAAACAGGACTGAGATTTATTTTATACTCATATTTTTAATCACTCTAGAATGTTCTTAACTCTTTAATTATATGATGCTTCTACCAGATTTTTAATGATTTATCAAAAGTTTGGAAAATTAAACAGTATTTGAGGGAGACATAAACACCAACATTGGTCCATCAAGAGTTCCTTTTAATTTCTGTTATGTATTGTTATGTATTGATATATGTGTGAGTACGTATTTTAATATCTAATTTTCTGAAATTAGAGGACATCATATTCAAAAGCATTAAAATTTAAAGAGTGAATATTCTCTGTTGCTCTTTTAAAAGATTAATCCCAGTTAGCACACTTTTATAAAAATGTAGAATGAAAAACAATGTTTATACTTTTACAAATATTTGTGTGGTGAAATCAGAAACAGATTGAGTTATTAATGTCTCCATACAAATCTAAATTCTTTTCCAAGTTCAGAGACATCTAAAGACATGGAAATGATTGACTGATGGTTAGAACCAAATTTTATTGGGTTAATTCTACCTCTGTGAAAGAACTTAGTGAGTATTGTATCTTATCTTGGAGAGTTATAATTTTGGATATAACATCTCTTTGCATATTTATTCAACATGTAATGTGTAAGCAACTATTATCCATCAGTAGTTGCTCTGGGTTCTGCAATGGGTCTCAAGAATCTCATGCAGGTATTTTATTCCTTTGAGCACACAGGTAGATAATAAACCACAATATTAATAAACAAGTGATAAAACATTGGTGGAATTTTTTTCCTTGAAATGAATACAGCAAGCAAATAAAATTGGAAAAGGTTCATGATGGGATCTGTGTTTAGCTATGGTGGTCTGGAAGGACTTCATTGTGGAGGTCACAGCTGACAGAAAAGCAGATTGTTGGGAAGGCTGTGACATTACTCCAACTAGGTAAAGATGATTTCAACTTGATTGTGTCAGTGAAAAATAGTGAAATATGTTTGGATATGAGAAAAACTTTAAAAATATCATATACAAAATGTTCTGATAACAGTTACATATTCTAAATCAAGCTTGAGAGTCTGGGGTTTTTAGAGCAAATGTTGCTAAAGGGACCAGAAAACAGAATTAGTTTTGAAATTATATTTTTCTTTGTGAAAATGAGTTCAGATTCATACGAATGAGTCTAAAGTGAAAGTAAGGCATCTAGGATGTATAGTTTTTAAATGTGTAGGATCAGATATAGCATCTATTGAGATAATATATATTATATATAATTATATATTATGTGTATATATTGTATTATATAATATATTATGTATATATTATATATTATATATTATATATATTCATATATATGAAAGAATATATATTATATTATACATATTATATATATATATATATATGAAAGAAAACAGGACAACAATAGAGCCCAATAGGATAGCAATATTTACATATTAGGTAAGGAGAGAGAAGCAAGCAGTATTTGAAATCTGGGAATTGTATGTAGCAGTTGTTACCAGTATCAGTAACATAAGATCCCAAGGTATGCATTTAATGATCAGTAGTGGTACTTTGATACCTTAATAAGGGGTTGGCAATTGGTGTGGAGGAATGGAGACAAGTTAGTATACTTAACTTAGATTATTTGATATACTTATCAGATTTTCAAGGCTAGATCTCAGGCTCAAAAAAGAAAATCCTGGAAGCCTTACACTACATAATGCTTTTAAATTAGGGACTATATCTCAGGAACATGTCAGAAGAGTTTACAGTATATGCTGTCTTTCTCCTCATTCTGAGGATACCATGGTCCACTGACTGTGGACTCTAACTGTATCCCTTAAGGTTGCATGAATGACTACTTTTCTAGAAGCCTTCAGATTTCCTTCAGATTATACTGTTAGCTTTTTATGGCTCATCTCATTCTGTACAATTGTGGTAAATATTCTTTCAAGGTCAGGAATGCAGTCATGAAAAATCAGTAACTCTTTGCTAAGATAAACCTCATTGGAATCTGCATGATTAAACAGATTACCACTGTTAAAGATAAAAATATAGAGAATAACATGCTATTTTAGACAAGCAAGTCAGAGAATGCTTTTCTGAAGAGGTAACATTTAACCAAAAATTAGTAATTAGATGCACCAGAGAAAGACACTCTCTAAATATGCAGGTATCCTGCGCTTTGCGAAGATAGCAGCGAGGGCTTAAGAGGACCTGAATTTGGTATGTGTGAGAAATCAAGGCTGAAAATTAAGGAACAAGGCAGTAGAGAGAGCAAAAATCTAATTACACTTTGTATTTAATAAGTTAGTCTTAATACAAATCACAAAAATACCTTTGTCTGTCCTGAGAATTCTAAATTCCTAGCTATGCCAGTCTTGCAAAAGGCCTATTATGTAAAAAGAGATTCAAATTGTACCTCTGTAACTCCATAGCTCAGTATTTAAACAATTTATTTAATCTCATACTCTATGTAATTATTTATTTAATTATGATATGCACTCATAGTGTTAAATTAGGGTCCCAACTTTGTAGAATTTTTATTTGGATTAATGTATGTAAACACCTAAATTGAACCTAGCATAGAGAAAACCCACATATGAGTCAGTTATATTTTTATTGAAGGTCATGTTACTGGAAATGGAGGCTTCCAAAAAATAGAATCTTAACTTTCTATTTTAATTGTCTTCTTCAACCAGTTAATTAGTTGATACATACATAGAACATAGCTCTCTGTGTTTGTTTATCTGTGTAATGAAGCTGATAGCATATGCATAGTTTTGAAGGTGGAGAAAATAGTTTGTACAAGAAAAGAATCAATTGGGTTTTCCCAAGTGGAAATATCCAGCAGACTTAATGTCAAGATTTAAAAGTAATTCAACTAGGAATTAATAGTGCTAGGTATACAATGAAATTTTAAGCCCATATTTTGTTTCCATTATCTTCCTGTGTGCATTATCTATCTTTACATTATGATAGTAAATGTTGTTACATACCTTATGAAATAGCTTAAGATTTTTTGCAAAATACATTTTCAGATCTGCAAGTTTACTAGCTTAGAAGAAAGTAAAATGTAAAGACAATTCTTCTTGCTAATCCTAGTAAATCTGATATCCCTCAGCTACTGCTCAACATTAAATGAAAAGTTCCATTAACTGCAGATAGAGATGTCAATGCCCAGTATTAAGTCAGCATTATCAAAATGCTGTCCGGATACAAAGTAAATGAAGATGTCCCAATGGCTTGTGAGCCATTAGTCACAAAGCAATCTGAATGTATCAAACCAAGAAAAAAAGAAAATCAATACCAATGTTTTCAGCTGGAGTCTTCTGAAAACGAATTGCAAATGCCAAAGAGAGAAAACTCCAACAGATGTCACTCTGTTCACATTTCGGTCAAGAACTGTAATGCGGTTTTTTTTTTTGTACTATCAATGAAAGTGATAACACTTATCGGTAATGTTTGAAAATAGATTTCCAAAAATGCATGATAACTACTCTTTTCATATAATCTTCTTGAAATGCAGACTTGCAGATTGCATTGGATAGATACATAAATTTCTGAGTAACTTAAAATAGCCACATAGAGCTGTGTTGGATTTTAGACCAAGAGAAGTTCACACCAATTCCAGTAAGTAGCCCCTGAGCAGCTGAGGTTTCCATTCCAAGCTTTGTCAAACTGCCAGTGATAAGTGAGGTGCATTATTTGGCTGACGATATGGAGCCATGGGATATCAAAAGGCCCAGGATCCCAGGAGAGGGAAGTGAGGGAACATACTTCCTTGCAGCATGATGAATAAGGTTCTTCCACACTGGCAGCTGCTGGACAGATGAACAGCTTTGAACAGAGTCAGGGTCCACAATGCAACCTGGGCCCAGAACTAATCAGATCTAATTAAGACAGACATGTTATGGTCCTATAGTGTTGACAGGGTTAGGATTCCTATAGCTTTAAATGAGGCATGTTATAATTAGTATCTAATTGAAAATCTGGAAGTGATACAAAACCTTTACCCGTCAGGGCCTTAAGACAAGGCCTGTTTGGATCCTGGTGTGCACCTTATTAGGTTTTGAATGCCAATTAGCCATCTATGGTAAAAAATTAAGCAGCTAGCAAAACAGTTAAATGTACTTCAGAAGAGTACTTTTTAAATTCACATCTGTTCATATGTGACTCAGAGTTGTATCTAAATTTTAGACTTAGACTGTCTTTACAAATACAATTTTTGCGATTATGGTGTATATATAGCCAACGAACAAAGTTTGGGTAATTTCCTTGGCACAATATATTTCATTAAATAATACTGATATCTAGAATTAGGAAATATCATCCAAA
>NW_004624874.1:4670135-4683429 GCF_000247695.1 Heterocephalus glaber
TGTCTTCTACTAAATACATAAAATAAATTCATATTTCACCATCTCATACAATATTTTAAAATTATCATTATCTAATATATACTAGTATTTCTCAAGACTATTCTGACTAAAAAGTAATATTTGTTTATTTTGTTTCTTTTCTCTTCCGTAAACTCCAGTAACTTACAGTTGGGGAGTATTCCTATGATGTTTTATTTGCATACTCCTCATGAAATATCTTCCACTAATTTCTTTTAAGTTTTAAAAATTGTTCTTCTCTTAAATGCAATACAGACAACCTTGACTATTTTTTAATTCTTCCAATAAATGAGAGTTGGGAATAGCTCTGATTGTTTTATACAAATTTTAGTGAAAAAATGCAAGATACCACAAAAAAGTCTATGAAATGTTGCTGTTTGCCATCTTATCAATTTGCAATTTAATCCTACTGAAGATAAATTCAAAATGTCACATTAGCAGATTCAGGGACAAATAACATGCTGGCTTCCTCACTGCATTCTGGTGTGCTCTCAAGTTTCATTTTATCAGAGTGGATCTCTTTAAGCAGAGTGTATAAAACTAACTTCTTGAATGACAGTTTTCTTTTCTTCTTGTTGAACTTTTCAATCTGAAATATATGTTAATAGCTTATCTTCCTAATGTCTGTTGCTCTGTCTGAGCAAAGGAATTTTGTTTTATTCACTGCTAACTCCAAACAAACTTGTACAATACTGAGTGAATTACAGGTAACCAAGTGAATGTATTTGGATGACTGAATGAAACAAAGAAATGTAAAATTAATGCCTGGCATTTGATGGCCTGTTTTAAAAATTAAATGCTGTTTTTAGAGAATAAAAATGCATTTCCAACAAATATATATGTGCAAGTTTTCCAAGAATGAAGAATTTTTTCCCCAGTTGTACTCTATAACCCAAGTTTTTTAAAATGCAGAGTTAATCGATTGACATTTTTGTTGACTTTGATTTTTTATTTTCCCTATAACTCTGTTGTTTACATTGCAAACAAAAACAATGTAATTTCTCCTTTTCCAGTTAAAATAGTAAATATATTTCTCAATGGGAAAATTATTACCAGTACTATAAAAAAATAATGTAATGTCCTTACCAAGATAAAACATTTGTTGCTATTGTAACATGATATAGAGAGGGTTTCCTCCATGCAGCTATCACTTCTGGGAATTTATAGGTGTGAAATTAACCACACATTCTAGAAATATTTTACTTATGAACAGGATATTCATTGCTTTTAAGAAAATAAAGGAATAAAGGAAAATAAAATGAATCATTGATTTCAAATATAAGATTGTTTCTGGTATATGAGAATATATATTATTTAATATAATTTCTACTGTTGTTGCTATTGCTATGTTATTCCTATTGAACTAGAGCTTACTTTCAAAGTAGGTCAACTCACTAAAGGGATTTTTCCTAATGTTATTAACCCAGACCAAAAAACAAATTTATTTTATTTTTGCTCTTCTCTGTTTCCCACTTATCTACTTGACATATTGACGAGAGATTCTTATTCTTTGTAAGTGGCTCATCATAAGAATTACCAAAATTCTAATAAGAACCATAATACTTAAGATATTATTTTATATTAGAAATGTATTTTATTGTGACTGTAATTTTTCCCTTAAAATAACTTTAACAAATTTAGACTTATATGAGAATCAAACTAAAAGAAGTGTTAAAGAATTAAGATACCCATTAAAATCCTGACATGTACAGCTTATTTCAGTTATATTCCAGTAATATTTTAAAAGACATTGAATTATTTTCTGACCAACACTCTTTAAAGTTGTTTTTACAGAATGGAAGCTTGAATTTCACCAGATGTGAAATCACTTGCTTGTGTAAACACATTTTTTTTCTCTCTGAAATGCATAGGGTTTTTATTTCACTTTAAAAAAGAAGTTAAGGAAAGCCTGTAAATGGATAATGTCCTAGGTTGAACTGGGTATCGCACAGGGATCCAGGGCGCAGATACACTGAGATGATTTACAATCTGAGGTAAACAGATGAGCTCAGATAACAGTGGCTGATCCATGCACCCCAGTTCTCCTTCAGGAAATGTCTTGGGAGGCAAGGGAATGACTTTTGCAAATACTTCCTTGAATTCTGAGCCTTCGCTGACCTTGCTCTGTTCTTTTTCCTATGGCAAAAAAAAGCTAAGGAAGTGAATATTTTTTCCTTTATTTTTAGAAATTCTTTCTAGCTTTTCCTTTCTATACATTTCTACATCAAAGAACAATTTGCTGGGCCATTTGACATTTTGCTTTGCATGATCTCTCATAATAAATTTTAAACTATCAATCACTCTATGCAAATGTACAGATATTTATTTCACATTTTTGGCAGGTTATAAGTAATTCAAAATGATGTTTTCCACAAAGGCTTAACTTTAGCCTTTAATTGTTTCTAGTAAATAAAAATTACTTTATTATATAAATAATTTCTCCATCCCTTCTGGGAAATTATTTCAAGAATTTCAAGCTACCTTATCACTTAGATGATCTTTGTTGAATGCCATGATTGTCCTGTAGAATGAAAAAATACTGTATGTTTATATTTTGATAAGGAAATAACTCAAAAAATAATTCTTGGAGGTAGAAATTTGAGTATCTAAATTTTAAGGTCAATTTCATTTATTTATCACCTATCTTCTCCATTCTACCACCACACTCTATCAAGAAGAACATGAAGAGAACTTTCACAACTATATTGAAAGACACATTTATAAACTGCAAACTTAAAAAGGTAGAAGAAATTATGAATACATTCATTATTATTTTTTTACATTTTACTGTTAAAAGATTTATAAAATTATTATCAGCTTGCTTATTCCTCTGAGAAAAACTATCTCAGATTTATATCCTTCTATCAATTTTAAGCATCTGAATATCTGTTTCAGTAGCCTTTTTGTTGATTAAATATGCTGAAAATGGATTCTGATTTTAACACTCATTTCCAGCTGCTGTCCTGCAGTTCCTCCATTTCTTCAACCTTCAACTATATTCCTTCAAACTGTAACCGATAAAAGCCAATAATATATAATTTTCTTTCTACACATTTGTGTATTATTTTCATGTTAACAATAATAATAGAAATGTTTGGTTTTGTATTCTTCTATTAATACTTCAGAAAATTTGGACAAGGGCCTTTAGTCCTCTTCATTTTAAGTTCCTTACAATGATGTCAAAATAAGAATTCTCATCCCATAGGATTATTATAATATGCTAAATGGAAAAATGTAATATAAGCCTTTAGACTTCAAAATAATTAAATTATTTTTACTTATTGAGGAAGACTTTTGAAAACATTTTCTTTTTTTTTTAATTCTTTTATTGGTACATTTTAGGTATACAATACATTTACATTTCTCATTGGGAACTTGTACCTTTACATGATGCATCTTGGTTCTTTTTTTTTCCCCATTCCCTGCCCTCTTTTCTCATATTAATTTTATTCCCTCCTTTCCTTTCCCCTACCCCTCCCACTTCCCCTTCCTCTTTGCTTCTTTTCTTCTTTTTTCACATTATCTATTAAACTTCTTAGTCCTTATTTACACTTTCAGTTTCTCACACTAGAGAAACTATTCAGTATTCACACATGTGTGCCCTATTTATTTAACTTAATATTGCCTCAATGTGCTTCCATTTAGATATAAATGTCTCAAATTTCTCATTTTTTATGACTGAGTAGTACTCCATTTATTAAACAAACCTTATTTTCTTTATCCAGTCTCCAGTTGATGGGCATTTGGGCTGTTTCCAAGTTTTAGCTATTACAAATTGTGCTGCTATGAACATGGGTGCACATATATCACTGTGGTATGATCTGAAAATATTTTCTACAATGTCCTCTTCCTTTTTTATTTTTTATTTTTTGCAAAAAGCTTTTTTTTCCAATTTTTAAATATGAAGGAAGGATTAAATTTCAACCTGCTTTAGAATATGAATTAGAATTTATTGGTGAGTGAAAATTACTAATGAGATTATAAAATGTTGAATAAAAATAAAGTTAGGGCCATGCCTAATAAAAAGGATAAAACACAAAAATACTGTCCATACCAGGTGTTGGCTAGGAGGTGGAAGAAATGGAACTCACATATATTTCTGGAAGAATTTTTACTTTTTGGGAAAAGATTTAATACTTTCATAAGAAGAAAATATGTATTACTGTATGTTATTCTTATTCCACTTCTAAGTATTTATCTGAGATAAATAAAATCATATAATTATATAAAGAATGTTCAGATGTATACATTCCTCTTAATAGTAATGTTAGTTAAAATAACCCAAACCTAGAAACAATTCTAATGGTCATCAATGTAAGAATAAAAACACAGTATATTCATTTAATAAAATGCTACTTAGCAATGAAAATATATGATCTTTAATATATACTAAACCATGGGTTAATCTTCCAAAGTTATTATGCTATGTAGAGATCAGGAAAATAAATATATATCACATAACTGAATTTATGTCACATTTATGAAATGCAAAATAATGACTTGTGATAGAAAATATATTGGTAGTTTCTTGGGTTGGGGGAGTGAGAAATGACAGAAAAAATGCCAAAAGCTCTGAGAAATATTTAGGGTAAAGGAAATATTTATTACTTTGATAATTTAATAGTTTTATTGGTTTATACCTAAGGCAAAATTTAGCAAATATACCTGTTAAATATGTGCACATTATTTTACATCCATAGTACCTCAATGTCTGTTTTCTAATGAAATATGAGATTGCTGCATGGAATTTTGTCATGGGGGGGCACACATATACTTCTATTACTAATTCCAAATTAAATATTTTTTATATTACTCCACTGTCAGGATAGAATAAAACTATCGAGAAAAAAGTTAATTTAGATTAATGACTCCAGCTTTTTTGGTTTTATTTAACTAATAATACCTTGCATCTATCTAATGAATTAGAATGTTGAAGAAATTTGATACCTAAAATTTACTTTTATTGTTTAAGAGAAGTGAGACTTTAAAAATCAGGAAAACTGAAGACTGTGAAGAATATATGACCCTTTTTATTTTTAATATTTTAATATATCTGCCCCAGCTTCCAAAGTTAAGTTCTTTCCTGGGTAGTTTTGTTAATACAAAAGGATATTGTTTCCTCTCTAATTATAAATGAAGCCAAAGACAACTATGATTGGATTAAAAGTTTCTTTTTGGTTACTATAAAAGAAGAATTGCAAATTAAGTTTAACACAACACTAGATTAACCATACCACACTTTCCTAATTTCTTTGTTACTTTTTCCTGTTACAAGTAGCTAATAAGCTGTGATAAGTAGTATAAAATATACATCCTATTTTCTTTTTCTAAGCTATTTAACTTCCATTACATAAGACTATACAACAATGTTGTAGATAAAAATTAAATTTTAAAGAACCCCAACCATCCTTTACTTTCTTTTTTCCCAGTATTACTAATTTATATAGTTTTTTCTTTTTAATGTCTAAATGTATAGCACTTGTTTTCTTCCATCAATTAAGTCAAAATAATTTGATAATGAATTTAAAAATTGACATTTGACCAACTGTTCATAACTTTGTTAAAAAAAGAAGCAAGTCCTGTATAAAATAACAGAGGCTCTAATTTGAGAATTTGAGAGATATTTCAGTGGAAGACCTTTTGAAAAGAGTTCACTTATGATATATCTGTCTTCTAAAAAGCAGCATGAACCATGTAGAAACAAATTTTACTCTAATATTTTAAAGACTCTTGACTTCTTTCAAGGTTATGCTCAAAAGAGGAGTATTAATCCTAGAGAATATCATTTTCAACTCTCATCACTTCTTTTGACTTAATGAGCCATATCAGGGGTGAGCCATGTAAATGTGGAAATGCTCAAAAGGAAGCAGACTTGTGTATGCGATGGAGAATTGGGTTGATTAGATTACCAAGACATGCTTATGATGTGTGCAATTCCTGTACTAACTTTCAGTTCCTGGAATTTTGTCTGGCCCTTTCATTCTACTTCAGCCAAAAATAAACCCTATGTGGTGTATCTGCTCTCATTAAACATTTCCTTATCTCCTGATTGGAGTCTTCTGGAATGTTGCTTATACAATGACAGTGTTGTAGCTTGTGGGTGAGTGGATAGAATTTACACAATCGGAAGAGAATATTTTATAGCCCCTTCCAAAGTATGCCTGTAGATTAGAATTTTATTTTGTTTCATAAAGTCAGAAATCTTTTTTTCCAAATGATTAATTTCAGAGACAGCTGAAAATCACACTATTAACAACTTCTTCTTTCCTTTACATATGTTTTTATTAATATCATTAAAGAATTTCAGTTTTTGAAGGTAAAAGGGACAAAACTTTGTTTTTATTGTCACTTTAGAGTAATTACTATATATTTCTATGCATTCAAATAACCCTATTTTATTGCTTTATTTTGGAGAATTTACTAGATGTTTCCATTTGCTGAAATGCACATAATTGTTTTAAGTAAGCTAATGAAAATTACAGAGGGAAATATGAATTCCCAGTATAAGACTCATACAAAGGGTAGGAAATTGAAAATATGGCTTTAATGTTAGGTCTGGATTTTAAGTTGCTGTAAAGAAGATATGTTCTTTGGTATAAAATATTTACATGAAGGAAAGGTAAAACGTGAGTCTTCTTGTAGGACGTGAGTATCCTACAGTTTATAAATTGGAAATCTATTGACTCAGTCACACATCACAATACCATATATTTTTCATGAGACATCCACCAAATTTTTAAAAACAATTTGCATTTAAGCCTTGTAAGTATTGCTTTCATAGCAAGTTTTAAATCATTAACATTTTGAAGGTTTTAAAGTCTTTATGAGATTTTAATCAACCGTTTGAAGCCAGTGTTTCTGTTGCTGGTTCAATTTTTTATCAGTAATATTTGCTGAGTGGATATGCAACTCTTCTTTTTCATTCCTTGGTGAACTGCACCTCACTATTTTTTTTCCAGTACAGGGTATCAAACTCAGGACCTTGCACTTGTGAGGCAGGCACGACACCACTGAGCTGAATCCCCAGCCACACCTCAGTATTTTTTAATTCTAAACTTTCCTTAAACTTTTGGATGAGCTCCACTGACTTACCAAGAGTTCATGCAAAGGTGTGAAAAAAATCTCTCTTGTTTTCTCATAAATTCTCCCAATTACAGTATATATGTTATTTTGTCTCAAGTACATTATTTTCTCCAAAAGTGCAAATATTATATCTTAAGTTACTTTATTTTCAAGTCATCAAAGAAGCAGTGGTAATAATTGGTAAATTAATGAATGGTAAATTAACTTGCACTTTTCATAGAGCATATATTATAGAATACATAAATTGTATAAAAAATCATGATGGCCCTCGCCTTTACCACGTGTCAGGAACTCTAAGTCCTTTATATATTTTTGTAATTCCCAATAAGACATATATTAATTTTCTTACTTGGTGAAGAATTTGGGCATAGAGAATTTAGCAATTTTTCAAACATAAAATGTTGAAGTCTGGATGCAATATGCATGGCTAGAATTTCCTCATGCTCTTTCCCCTGAATTCTATTTTACTCACAGAAATTACTTGAAAGCATGAAGATTAGCCTCTGCTAATGGAATTTAATCTTCAGGATACCTGACAACAAATATTTGTTGATGGAAAGAATACAACTATGTTATGTCATATGCAAGGATGTTAAACTAATATAAAGAAATAGGAAGTTCAGTTGTGTTGAAAGTGTTCATCTTCACCATAGGTGTTCAACCAGTTGCTTTAAATGTGGAAGTATTCTAAATACAATGAGTTCAAAGACACTGTTCTTGTCCCATGAAAGCATTAGATTTTCATTACATTAAATGTGGCTGAAATCATCATAGTACTGGATTTAGATATTTTAGAGATAATAGTATTTAATCTATTTTCCAACTTAATGAATCAAGAATTGAAATTTTCAAGTGAAATACTTCATAGCTTACTCAGTGGAATTCTTTCATTATAGGTAAAATTGAAGTTATTTTCCTGCTTATTTAAAAATAATTATATATCTGCTTTAATGGAGAACTTACACTGGTAAAATCTGTTAATTTTAAGTTATTTAAAGCTTGATTTACATACCAAACCAATTTTAAAAAGAAACACAAACAACATTTTTGACTGGTGAGTTTGCAACTACTGTAGAAATTTAAGAATCAGTTTGTATTCTGTTTCAGAATGCCCTAACATGAGACGGAGAAATTCTACTCCCATATTTAAGTAATATTTCATTACTATTTGCTAAAAATAATGGTTCTGTCTTTTCAAAGGGACCATAAAATAGAGAAATAGACAGCATGGACTACTGAAATTTTTTAATTCTTAAACCCTACTTCCTGAGGGGAGGTATGTTATTATGTACAATGTGCTTGATCTTTCATAATTTCTGCAGGGTCAGAGACCACTAAAAAAAGAAAACATGGAATAAAAAATATAAAATGAGCTAGGGGGAGGAGAGAAATGTACCTTTAAACCCAAAGGCTTTTTGTTCGTGTGTTGAAAATCAATCATGCCAGCTGGTGTGGTTATAGGTTACTTCTAATGATCTATTTTCACAAGACCCTAAGAGAATTCTAACCATAAAAGGACCTGGCCCTCCTAACCAAGAAGAACTGAAAGCAAACTGACATTAAATATATGTGTGCACATTCTATATACATATATATGTATGTATTTCTACATTAATATAAATATCACAGGAATTAACAATAGCGAATTTATTGAAGCAATTATCAGTATGAGAAAAATATTTCTTTTTTTAATAATCCCTATTCAAATTGATTCATATACAGAGAATTGTTAAAGTCCAAGGCATTGAACTATCTCTTTAGAGAACTCCAACAGAGAAAAGAAAAACTGAATTTCTTAGGCTTTCCAAAGTAGGTATCATTTTAATGATGCTCGATGATAGCTGCATTCCATTACAGCATGATACTCTATTCCTGAATTTTCATTTCAAATGAGAGGTAAAACAGTTGCAGCCTTAGAACACTTATGGTTGAAGAAAACTCTAGCATTTGGTTTACTAGAATGTGGTTACTTGTCTTTTCTTTTAGCAACACATTATGAACAAAATCTCACAATATTTCAGTAAAAGAAATATGTCAGATCCTTTAGAACAATTACTTTTTAGAGCTAAAAGAAATGGTATTTTGTTTACACTAAGCATCAATTTTTCATTTCTCTCTTCCCATGGGACATAACATAAATCAAAACAACTCAAATGTTTTTAATTTCTGTGTGAGATCAGCAGCTGTTCCCAAGAACTCCAGTTGCCACAAAAGAGGGATTTTTGTGAGTCACAAGTCATAGACAATGGAGCAAGATCCTGTTACATACCATGATACACACTGTGCATATGCCCATTAGAGTTCATGATAACAAAGAATTGTGTTTACTTAAACTCACAGTTTTGCAAAAGTCAAACAGTTATGTAATTGTCCCTACATCACTGTGAATCATGGTGGTGAAACGTAATCAATTAGTGACAAGCTCTTTTGATGTACTCTATAGTGGGTTGACATAACAAATGAACCATTGGAGAGATCTGGGCTCAACTAGACTAGTTAAAAGGAAATTGAGTTCAACTGAGTATTTCCAACAGTTTATTTTGAATGTTTATACTTTATGCAGTTCCTAAAAAATGTGTAATTAGGCTATCTGCTCAGTTTTCCAGAGCAAAAAAAAAAAAAAAAAAAAGTAAAAAGGAGAGTTTCATCTGAACAACAACCACATTTTTCTTTTTAAGTAAAGAAATAAAAAAGTAAATGTATTAAAGCAAAAGCAGAATTGAAAATAAGACTTAATGATTTTGAGTCTTAAGAATTAAAATTACCTTTCATGATTATGATAACATTGTCAATTGTCTTAAAAACTGAGCTTTCATAAGATTAAAAGGACCAAAGAGGATTTGTGATATTTTATGTTTTAGAGTTAGTACATATTTTGGAGTAGCTAGAAAAGTTAGAGAATGATGATGAGCAAAAAGCTTAAAGTGGACACAGTACTGATTTAAAGCCAGTGACTCTGTGGCACTTAGCATGGATTTCTGAGCCCTCTTTAAAATGCAAGTTCTCTTTCAAAGAACACCATCTAATTCCAGCAGTTTTCATTTTAAATTACAAAGTGGAAATTTGGCCTGGAAATAAATTAGTCTCTTTAATTCTTGAAAAATAAGAATTATTTCATTTCCTGAAAATCTATGTAACTTCCCTAGGCATCCATAAAACTTGTCCAAGATGGATCAGTTGGAACCAACAGGCTACCCTAATGAATGAGCATCAAATTACCCCCATGAATATTCTTTTTTTCTTACTGAAATTATATGACATCTTAAAGTTGCAAGTTTCTTGCTGAATCTATACACACAGTGTTACCATTAATCATTTAAGTCTGTTACATCTGGTAACTGGCCCAACTGTACTGTTAACAAATATAAAATTATCTAAAAGATGATTCACTTTCCTATTGTATACTCTAAGAAAAATTATACATTATTGTCTTATTTTAACTTTTGAATGAGTCTACAAATATGTGTGTGTATCTGCATTAGTACACATATGCTTTGTGCAGTGCTTCTCATAATAAATCTTTTACTATAGCTTGATAAAAGGGACCTTCCCCCTAATACAAAATAAATTTTAAAATATGATTTCATTATTTCCCAAAACTAAGTTTTATGGTCAGGGATAGCTAATGGATTTGTGATATGACAATGAAACAAAATACTTATGTAAACTTAAAGGGATGATTTATTAGAGCATTGTCCTAGATATTCATTCATTCAGCCTTCTTTTTCAATACCTGTCTGTGTATCAAGAACGTTTCAAGCCACCAGGATCACAGGGATATTCATAACAAAATTATATAAACTCCTTTCATTATCACAATTTTGAATTTGTAAACAATTTGTTGTTTTTACAGCTCTGGATCTAAGAATATAATATCTAAAGGTCAAGTATTCTAAATTGCCCAATATCAGCTTTGCCAGGTGAATGAGTATCTTTGCTCTCCCTCCATATGTTTGTCAAGAATGACTAGATTTCTTGATTCTATGTGGAAAATATACAGTGAACTCTCAAAGGAGTATGTGTAATTTGGTAGAATCTAGTCAGTTTTCAACCTTTAACAGATTTTCTGGAAGTTCATGTAATATGTCCAGAAGTAACCAGAAGTCACTGGCATGTATGTAGGAATAAGCTTTTAACAGCCTCAATCAGTCTGACATCATGATAGACACTGAAAATATGAACATCCTTGAAATGTCCTTGTTGTGACTCTACAAAAAGTTTTTGGGAGACAACTGAGTATGTTGCAGAAGTATATGACCAGAGAAAGCCCTTCATCTGACAAATTTTGTAACACTTTGAGAATGTGTCAAATCTTTAAGAAAACAAATAAATGGTATAAGCTAAGGATAGATTTGAAAGGTTTAGGCCTTACTACCAAAAAGGGAAAGAAGGAGGACTGTCCAGCAGACATGTGAGGAGGACTGACATGTAGCTCAGTGGTACAGTGCTTGGCTAGCATGGGCAAGATATTGGGATCAATCTCCAACATGAAAAGAAAGAAAAAAATGAAGAGCGTGAAAAAGGAAGGAGGACAGGAGGAAATGGAGTTAGATGCTATCATTGAAAGGTGTGGAGAGGGAGGTAAATGGTAAAACTGAATTTGGTGTATATTATATTATGAAAATTATTGCATAAGTGATAGCACAGTAAAAGTGTCCATCTTAGAAAATTCAAAAGATAACCTCTGTAGAAAAATTAAAAGCATTATTAAGCAGTTGTGATCATGTAAAATCTTAAAATTATGCGATTGGTAGAATATAATTTTGATCAGTGAAAGGCTCGATTTTTATTTGGGACAAAATTAGTAATCAATATGGAATAAGGAACCAATATATTTGGGAGACAGATAAGATGAAATTAAGTCATATATCAAGTTTCAAATGTAGAAAAGGTAGTATAAGTAGTAAAAAATGTAGTTCAGAAAAGAAAAATATTTTTGAGGAAAGGTGGAAAGATAACATAGAAGCATAGAGCAAAACTATCATAGAGCCTATCCTGCAATTCCAAGAACCAAGGAATGTAGAAGTTTAAACACTCTTTAAGAAGTGTATATGTTTAGCCATTCTTTGAATAGAAGCCTGCCTTACTGAATGATAAGATAAGGATAACATCATAAGGAAAGTCTGAAGAGTTGTGTAAGAAAGTGAGTTCATGGGACAGAGGGGTGTAGAGAACAATACAGGAGGTCTTCAAAACTGAATACATAGGTCAGACCTGAAATAAACAGGTTAAACAGAAAAGAGTGTATTAGATAGAGAATGTTATCAAGCGGAAACAGACCTAAAGAAATAGCAGAAAGAGACTAACATATTAGGGATCAGGTTTGAAACATATGTGTCTTTACAAGACTGCAAGTATAGTATAAATGAAGCAAATAGACATGGGAAGAAGCAATGTGGGAAAACATTTCATGGTTGGATATTCCATTAGAATTTTAGTGAGAAATTCTTTTGGTCCTGTTGTTAATTTGTGCCTTGGGAGAGGCCTTTTCACTACTCAAACTGCATCTCCTCTAGTTGGTGGGAATTGGTAGACAATCAAATCTTAGCCCATGTGAAATGACAACCGGTTTATTACAATGCCCTTTGGTAATAGGAGACATTCTCACCCTCATAAAATATGTTATTTGGTTAACACATCATAAAACAAAGTTCAACCTATGATTCTGGAAACATTCTCCTTGCAGTCATAATAGTCATTTCTTACATGTAATTCCTGTTCTCCACAAAATGTATATTATTTTAACCAGGAGGGCTGAAAGAGAAAAGATAAATCAGGCAGCTCAGCTGTTGAGAATTAACTGCAGTACCAGTGTAACACCCAGATCAAATCCAAGATTATACCTCTCTATGTAGGACAAGCTATATTTGTGCCTGAAGGTTAAAAGGGAGGCAGGGAAAGTGACAAACATTCTGCCTAAATGGAAATTGGGAGAATTCCCAATTGCTTTTAAGGTTATTGCTTTTAAGATTTGGCTATCCTCCATAAAAAGAACCCTCGAAACAAATCACATTTCAAATCTCTCTCTCTCTCTCTCTCTCTCTCACACACACACACACACACACACACACACACACACAAAAAATTCTGACTACTGTGTTAAAAGGGAGGCAGGGAAAGTGACAAACATTCTGCCTAAATGGAAATTGGGAGAATTCCCAATTGCTTTTAAGGTTATTGCTTTTAAGATTTG
>NW_004624874.1:4683529-4693579 GCF_000247695.1 Heterocephalus glaber
CACACACACACACACACACACACACACACACACCTTACACATTCTGACTACTGTTTTACTGTTTTACTATTTTACTGGTTTGACTCTAGTCATTACAAAGTTTACTAAATTTTTGACCAAAATACACAAACAATGTAGTTTATCTACTTACATATAAACTCTTGAAGTTGAGGCAAGGTGCTGTCACCAGGATGGTATTGTTTATATTTAGTGTTTTAAGAGAGAAGAGATTTATAATTTATCTTTGCACATCTATGGGGAGCACTTAAATATTTCAGAGGAATTTTTAAAACAATTTCTCCTAGATTTATATTACATTAAGCATCTAAATATTTCTAAGTGCTCATTTGTCTTGAAATCTTCAGTCTTTTACATACAGATCAAAACACAGTGAGAATCAGAGATGTGCTTTTCATATCATAGAAAGGCACCTTTTTAATTTTATTACAACAGCATCAAATGTCCTTGTCAAATTTAATATTGCTGAAAAGGTAAAAAGTCTAATAACACATTTTCTTTGTGTACAATGAAATGATTCTACTTTTCAAAAATGCAAAATCTTTTTATTTCAATTCTCACTTTGAATGCTATTTTAAATTAGTAGAAAATGGGTAAATGTGGAGCTATAAAAGGACGATAACAGGTGAGAAGAAATAAAACGCTCAATGTTAATAATAGAAACATATATTGACACAGAAGTGTGAAGGTCATTTTACTGTGCAGCTGTAGAATACTAGAGGAAGTTGGCCCAATAATAGAGGTTTTGAATGTAAGAAAAGATTGATTGTTCAATAGGGTTTCTGCATCTGGTCTCCTTGATTTCAAATATTTCCAGATTTCTATCCAAGATTGCAACAGAGCAAACTGATGCTCAAGTTGCAATTAGGAAAACACAAACACACAGCAACACACATACACACACATCAAAAAAAATCATTTAAGTTCAAAATATTTTGAAGTAAGAATGCTAAATGTCAGGTTGTAATTTTGGTCTTTTTTTCTTTGTTGTGATAAATGTGACTCGAATTTTAAAGTTGGAAGTATTGTCTTTAAACTTAACATTAGAGGTTATGATGTCTCATCAAAGCCAGTCATTCAATAAAGAATAAAAACAGGTCATTCAAAAGGATTTCCTTACTTTCAGAAGTGGAGTAGTAATAGTAAATTACATGTATCAGGGGAATGTACTCTCAGGACTTCTAAAACTTTCACTAGGAAAAAGGAAATGATGGAGTTTATTTGTATTATTATCAGGTGCAAAGTTTAAAAAGTGAGGAAATTTGGGTTTTTTAATTTTCTATGAAAAAAACTTAGAAATCCTAAAAATAAACTCAATTTAATTTGTCCAACAGAGTTAAGATTAGTTGTAGTATCTTAAATGCACACACACACACACACACACACACACACACACACACACAAAGATAATTGGGTGTTTTTTTAATTTTAAATGACAAATGTGTTCTTTTTTATGTAGTCATTAATTCAAATTAAATCAGCATTACATATAGAACAGGGCTGCATAAAAATGACAAAAATGTAACTGTAAAGAGTCACTACATTGGAAATTAAACCCTAAGTCAAGAAAATAAAAACATTTTTACCAAAACCAAATATTAGCATTTTTAATTTACTTCTCCTTTCTTTTCAAATTGACCAACTACACGAAGTGAAAAGAGTAAGAATATAAATTAGTAGGGGAGGGAGTTGAGGAAAGGTGGAAAATGTAAAGAAGGAAAATATTAGAATTATGGTTCATAAGTATCACCCATAATATTTACAGAAGGGGAACAAATAGATGGGGGCAACTTTTGTGTGTCTCACCTGTAAAACACACTTGGAAAACAAAATGCAAATGAATAAAATAGTATAACTTTCAATATGTTCATGATGGCATTTTTCAATAACTTGGTCTATATATATCTATATCTATATAGCTATATAAAATGACTGAAAATAATGGAGAATCGTGGAGTTTGCATATTTTATAAAAATACTAGGGACTTTATCTCTTGTGCCATCTATGGTTCAGAGGATTTTTAAGCAGGCAGTAGCTAAAGCAGAGAGATTGATTGGTTATGGTATCAGATTGAATGTCAGTATTCTAGACAAAGGATAGAGGATACAACCACAATGAAGAGCAAAACTACATGGATCCAAAATATTTCCAAACTTCGAAATTTTTATGAATATAATTTAGTTCAGATGTTAAAATAGTCTGATTTTTACCCTCTTCAACACTAAAGAATTTAGTGTTACCATTGGATGATGTCATAATCCTAATTTTTATAGGATCCAGTAATTCATTACACTCTGGAAATATTCCCAAAATTGACATGCAAAAAAGGGACAAATAATGATGTCACCTTTTGCATGAAAAAAGTGGAAAAATGCTTGAAAAGGTATTTGGTGTCTTGATTTCATCATGATTGAACTTTATATGCCAGAGTATAGAATGGTTTATACCCATCTTTAAAAGTTATGCGGATTTGAAAAATAATATACCATGTAATGAAGCCCTTATGTTTATCTGGAATTTATAAAATGAAAATCAACTGTAATTATTTTCTATGAAGGTATGAGTTGTTCTATCATTTGTATTAATCTACATGCCCTATACAGTACATACACGTTTGTACATATATATTCATTCATTTGACAGTCATTTTGATATCTCACACTTTTTCATTAGGCCTCCTCATTAGAAATGCCCCTCAGAAGCTTACAGTCTATTCATTTCTCATACTTCCATTCTCTTCCTCACAGCAAACACACAGGAGTATAAATGCTGCTGAATTATTTAAGTTTTGTGAGCACAGGAGTTCAAGGGGTTTCACTAAGAGTGAAAATAAGTTTCTGGGCCTTTGCTGCTAAAGTTGATTTTCGTCTGCTTCTGTGTGGCACTTAATACAGGGGGGAAATTAGCATATTTTAGTCAAATTGAATTTGACTGCATTTCTACAGACAATTTCTTCAAAATGTGAGCAAAGCAGAGAAAATGATTGGGAAACTATAGTAGAGAATGTACACAAAGAATAACATCAATTTTTGCAAATGACTTTATGTGAAATTTGAATTATTTTAGTTATTCATGAAGATATAAATATGTAATTCTTTTAAGTTAGTTCCAGTTAGATTTTTCAGAAAAATGTTGGTGGACATCTGGTGAACATGCAGTAACTGGGATGCTGTGGAGTACTTATTTGGGGGCATGTTCATTGAAGTCTTTCATTCTTGACCAGTTTGTCTATGTTTTAGAGCACTAACTTGATGCTGAAATATTAATATGTTACAAGTTTATAGATAGTTGCTATAATTTGCTTGTTAGAACAATTCCCAAAAAATGCAAAGGGATTTTGCATATTTTCCCACCCCCTTTATCATATGTTGACATTGTGTCTTATCTTTCCTACACTTTGTCTTTCATTGATTTTATTGAATGCAGTTGTATATTCAAATGTTAACATTTTAAATGTAAACAATTATGAGTGATATATTTAAATGTATTTAATCGTGTCTCTCAAAGAATTTATTTAGTTTACATTATCTGACTTCTTGAAATTCTAAGCTGTATATGTGTTAGGTTATTGAGAGGCACAAGCATTTAATCATCTTTACAAAATATTACTCAATTTCCTGTATCCTCTCCCTTAGGATGAATTTCACAAAACTTCTGCAGAGCTAAGGGAAAATTCAGGGCTTTGATATGTCTCCTTGACCCTGCTTCCTCTTTTATTGCACAACTCCTTGAATGGCCCCATGGTCAAGACTTCTTTGGTGCCTCTGGGTACTAAGCAAGACAGGACTATGATGGGTCAATATAACATTCCTTGCATTGCTAATTTCAGGCTCAGATTGAATGTATGGTTGAAGTGAGACACTAGCATTCTGGATTTAAAGAGCTATTCTATATAGAGTAACTCTATAACCTTTGCCCTATTTAGTAATGCTTTGGGAAATTACAATTATATACAGGTGCAGCCAATATGTTAAGAAAAACATTGCAGAGGTTGGTTTTCTTTCCATGATTTCATATTCTTCCATGGGGGCTATAGATTTTAAGTCAAGTGAGTGTAAGATTTAATAACTCTTCCTCCCCCTTGCTGTTTTTTTTATAGCTAAAATATTACCTTTGAATAGCTTTAATCATTTAGCCATATAGACTTTTAATAAATGCTTTAGAATAATGTAAATTTATATAAAACTGGGAATATTAAAATAAATGTTCAGTGTGCTCAGTCATTAAACAATACCTAATACAACTTTCTAAAATTTAAAGGAACTAGTGAAAGTATTTTATACATGTAAGTTATCATGGAAAATATTTTTAAATGGGCATAACATGAAACAAACTTCTCTGGTAAAATATACAACTGAGGAGTTCTTTCTTCAGCCTTGTTTTCTCACCTGTTCTAAATATTTTGAATAATCAAATTTACTTATAATTTTCATTTCATCACTTTTCTCTTAGTTTCACCTTTCATCACCTTATTTCTACTACAAATGAAGATTCATGGTGTAAAATGATTAATCAGTAGCTATGTAATCATGTTTGTGTGGACACAATCTCCGTTCAGTCAAATAGAGAAAGTCTGGGAAGTGTAGCTAAGCCATTTGCTAGACTTTATTCATTATACACTTAGCTTGATATGATTTTATGTCAAGTTTTTCATATTTTTAAAATTGATTACTGTTTTCAATGAATGTCTGTAGAGTACCATTTTACCACAATCGTCAAAACTGAGGCATAGGTTAAAATCACATATAATACAATATTTTAGTATAAATCTTTAATTTTTACATAGTAAATAATAGTTTCTCCATAATTAAGTCATGGTCTTTTAAAGAGTACACTTGAGAAACACTTTATATTGTCATATAACTTTTGAGCAATGATTCTTTGTGCCAAGAAGGAAAGGACACATATGTCAAATATCTGTTTAAGAATTTCTCCCTCTTCTAGTATGCTCAGGTTCCTAATTCATTAAAAATCATAAAGAAATCAAAATTCATATATCTAAATCAGCAAATTGAATAAATTTAAGAGAAATATTTATTCCAAGTTTGATTCTTTCACACACATACATAGAAAAGCAGTGTATACATTGAATATATATATATATAAAGTATTATATATATATATATATATAGAAAAGAACACCAGTGTTCTAGAACTTCAAAGCAGAAGCTTTTCTAAATAACTCATGAGTATATGTAGGCATTCCTTGATATCCATTCTTTAAATGAAAGTAGTATATCAAATTAAGTACTATACCTACTCATAGTGAGCAGATTGAACAGGAATGTAGTAGAGATACAAAGAACAATTCAGAAATTTTCTTAAACTATAGACCCTAAACCTTTCTTCATATCCCAAGATAATTAGATCAAGTCTGAAAATATATACTACACCAAGCTGTATTTTTTTATTTAATCAATGTTGTCAGAAGTCTCAGATGGAAAATATGTGAACACTACAATGTGATTTTTAAAGGGAATAAATAGAATTAAAGGAAATAGAATTTTTAAAGGGAATTATTAGATGGCATAAATGAGAAGCATAACTTGTGATTTGGGTGTGAAAAATTGTTTAGAATTCCCCTGAAACATATTCAAACATGGCACTGAATTTACATGGGTATAAATTGGCACACGTTCAAGATTCTCCCTTCTGTGTTAACTAAATATTAGTTTTCCTATAGAAAAAATACTAAGACATTCTAATTGACCTGCACTGTCTCAGATACACTTTTGAACTTTTTAAATTTTTAGTTAAGCATTCTCCATTTTCACTTTAGATCTTTCAGAAAGCACTGAGATACTTTTTATGGTTTTAAGGTTTTAAATTATGAAAAAGCCATTCACTATAGTGTCAAATGTCCATATTTTGCCAGGGTTCTTTCTCTTACTAGCTGAATTGTACATGTATTAATCTGCTCACCATATCCTCATGAAGCACAGCAAAAACTCACCCTATCTAAAATTGATTTCATCTTTCTTACACTACAACCCAGTTAGTAGCAAAATGCCTACTTAATTCTCCAAACCTAAAGTCTGGGCTCTTCTTAGACTTCTTCTCTCTTGTCCCACAGATCTAGTCAGTGCTCTGAACATTTTATCTTCTAAATACTTTTCAAATACATTCCTTATCTTCCACTTCTCCTGTCACTTTCCTTGTTCATGCTCTCATTGTGTCTTGCTTGGACATTGTTCACACCATTTTCCACCATGAGAGCCCTGTAAGAGCAGGATCTTATCATCTCATGCACTTAGATCAGTCACTGGTATATATTAGATGCTCAAAACAAGCCTTGATTGAATGACCAGTTGGGTGGATAAAGAGGAAGATTCTATTTTTGGTCTTCACACTCAAGTTGTTCATTCTGTAACTTTTATCTTGAATGTCCTTTATTCTTCACTTTTACAGTATCTTAAAAATTAATTAAGAATACATTGTGCATGGAAATTCCTGTCTGAACCACTGTCAGACTAAATATTTGCGTTCATATGTCATATCATGAATATTATTTTTTCTTAGCATATCCCACATTTAATTCTCATTTGCACTTCATGTATCTGTCCTTACCTCTAGACCACTAAATCCTTGAAAACAGTATTTTTTATTCATCTTTGCATTTTGAGCATTAATGCCAGGTGAAACACATACAGTAATTATTTTTTCTCAAATAAATAATGAATAAATAAGTGAACCAATGGTTGTAATATTCCTTTTAATACATAGAAGAGAGTCACAAATAAAGAAATATATCAAAAGTATTTAAGTTGATTTGGGCATCATCTTGTATATTTCCAAGGCTCAGTTTCCTCATCTGCAAAGTAGGTTGTCAGTACTTGAAATATAGTGAACAGAAGGGTAAGATATTTTTAACAGTATTCCTGATGCTACTGACTAAATAAACAAAAACAGTGCTATTACTTTTAGATTAAATTTAAAGCAATACACTGAGAAAAGAACATTATAATGGAACTTCTATGTGTTCCATAGAATGTCACCCCTCAGGCTTCCACTACATTTCACAATCACCTTGCCACCTGTACATTTAATTTCTCCTAATTTATAGAAAATACGAAAAGTATTCCTACCACCTGGTGTAGAATATTTAAATGGAAAATATATTTCAACAACAAACAGGTAGTTTCAAATGAATATTTGTTTTACTAAATTTACTGTAACTTTTAATTAGTGCCCAAATATATATATATAATTTTAGTCGAGCTCTAAAACTACATGGTACAGCTTATCCAGAAGTGTCAATTTAAACTTTTTAAAAATAGAAGGTCAGTGTCTATCTATTAACATTTGTTTTCAGAAAGTGCACCTAAATTGGAAACTTGTTATCCATAATCTATTGTTTGGTGTATGATTTTTACTATTAAGAGACTGAAAATATAAATAATGTGAAGAGAAAATAAAAGAGAGATGGTAAGAAAGAACAAAGTAGACTCTGGGGAGATAGAAAGTTTATCTGGGGCAGGAGGAAGAGGGGAGGCTGAGGAGGAAGTAGGAATAAAAATGATTAAGATGAGAAATGTATAGGTAACAACTCCCCAAGACAAATGCAGTTGTTATGTATAGCAAAAGTGTACTAATACTGAAGAAATTGTCAAAATGGAACAACATAAAAGTAAGATTAAAATGAAATGGCAGAAAATATGGTGGTTAAGTACAAGAAAATCTTTTCTCTATATTTTCACATTAATCCTAGTTTCATCATGATGCCTGCCTCCAAACAGTTATAGTTAATTTTACTCCATGTTCTTTCTCTGTTAGTCCTGTGGTCCCAGAAACATTAAATAATGACTACTGGGTAGAAATATTCCATCTATTCCAAGGATTCCATTTTTACTGCTCTATATTTTGAGTCATCCTTTCCTTTTTTTTTTGGTCCTGGGGATCGAACTCGGGACCTTGCACCTTTGAGGCAGGCACTGGAACCACTGAGCTAAATCCCCAGCCCAAAACTTCCCCATATTTTTGATACTCTTTTCCTTTAGCAGCACATATTAAAATGAATAACATATTAGAGGTACTCCACAAATGTTTCTGAAGGCTTAGATGCTTGGTTTTTTAAAAAAGATAGACTCCAATATGTTGCTCTTTGCAGAATTTATTTTGCTTAACATTTTATAGTAGGTATAAAGTTCTAACACCCCACACACTTATTTGATACTTATGTTTTGGTGTTATATATTAGATACATTTCCATCCCATCAATTTTACTTGAAAATCTATTCCAGAATCTGTATGTAAAAAATACATTAGAAAATAAATAGATTAATTTAAAAATTTGGTAATTAAAGGCTTAAATTTTGGTTACTGCTTGTTCAAGGATTGTTTCATCTAATAATTTAGTAACGTCAATTGTTCAAAATGTTATTATAGATTCCGAAAATTTTTCCACACCCAGAAAAACTAATGGAAAAATGCTAAAATTTAGATAAAAGATACATACAGAAGGTCTTTCTGAGAATGGAGGTACTAGTGCTCTGTCGAAGTTAGTAAAGACTTTATAGAGGAAGAATGTTATAAATAACTTAAATTGTGAATACAAGTTTGCCTGGAAGGAAACAAGGGGTTGCCATCCTAGGCTGAAACAAATTGAGCAATATAAGTTGAAGATGTATAGTAATAGTTGCCACCAACAGCTTCCTTTTGACTACCCTAATGTTTTCTGGTCTATAAATTTATATAAGCTGTGTCATTATGGCAAAAAGTTTCAGCCACAAGCTGAACTGCTTTGCTTGGCCAGTTCTGTAAAACAACTAGCTAGTCAGTAAAATTCAAGGTAAAGGGTCCATTTCCATTGTTGGCTCACTGACAACAATACTAGCAGTTACGATAGCAGAACAATGAGAAGATCTGAGAAATAACTGATGGATTCGCTCACGTGTTTGCTTAATAAACACTGGTGATGGTTTGTTTACACAGCATAATGTTTCTTCAAAGAGAAAAGAGATGAAGGAAAGAATGCATGACACACAAAAGTTGAATAATATGTTTTAGAAACACATATGTGTGCAACTTACTTTTCTGCATTCTGCTAAATAATAAAATTGATCTGCTAATTGGCAGTGGCAGTATAATACCATGTCTTCTGAATCTATAAAATCATTATTTTCACAGCTTTTAAATGTTGATAGAGAAAATCATACTGTAGGAAAAAGTGATAAATAACTCTGAAAAAATAGTTTTTGCCCTTATTAAATGTCACTCTTTTATGATAAATTAAAGAATAAATATTTATATAAGATATAAATATTGATTATACTATATGTAAATATAAATATTATTATACTATATAAGTTTTTAAAACATAATTTAACTATTTGTCAATCCAAAAAGCATCTCATTGAAGTACTGTGGCCCAAGGAGATTTATATGTGTATATCCAAGTGTACTACATTAAATGAATAGACAGGGAAATGTGCCATTTATACACAATAGAGTAGTATGCTGCCATAAAGAAAGATGAACTTGAGGCATTTGTAGGTAAATGGATGCAACTTGAGAACATAATGTTAAGTGAAGTCAGTCAGATACACAACCTCAAATAGTGCACACAATATTTTGCAATATAACGCTGGCCTTTCTTCATGGCAACAATTCAGGTCCAGCTGAGAAGAAAAGTTGCCTGTCTTCCTCAAGATAATGCGTACTCACCTATATTTTGCATACTCCAAAATGAGCCACAACACTGATTGATTATTTGTTTGTTTTTAATGTTTGACCCTTGGCTTTATGTTAAAGTCATAAATGTTAACAAAGATGTTCTTTCTCCAGACATACAAATTGAAGATATAATTGATTTTGGAATAAATGCAATAAGTTATGCCCTAATGTAATATGCTAAAATATTCTTATAAAAGAGAAAAACCACTTTCATAATTTTAAAATTCCATTCAATCATAACTTTTAAATTCCATGAAATCTTCTGTGTATGTATAAGATAGATATAAGATAGAGACAGAAACAGAGAGAGAGAGAGAGACATAGGGAGAGAGAGAGAGAGAGAGAGAGAGAGAGAGAGA
>NW_004624874.1:4693679-4781946 GCF_000247695.1 Heterocephalus glaber
GAGAGAGAGAGAGAGAGAGAGAGAGAGAGAGAGAGAGAGAGGCCAAGACAGAGAGAGAAACTGGGATATAGAGATAGATACAGAGGAGATAGTATACCCCAAGGGGCACCAATGACTGTTGGGTATTACTTTCTATATCTTGGTAGATGTTTGTTAACACATAAGGAAGAAAATACAAAAAACTGTCATATATTATATATGCAGCATCAGATACTTTGAATTATGATTGAATTGTTTCTGCATTGGCAATCTTTACAAAGAGATTTTCCAATAACCTCTCATTTTAGGGAACAATTTGAATATATTTAAATTTGTGTCACTGAAACAACTCTGTAAGCACCTGCCCATGGTGGTGAACTGAAATATTCATTGGTAAACATTAAATTTGGAATACAGGATCTTAAGGTGGGAATAGTTCTTTCAGTCTCTGTTTATCTGAGTTGTTTTGATATGGAGACTTTTGCCAGAGTAAACACATCTGCAGCTCATATTCCACAGAATCTTGGGGAAGATCAGTCTCAAATTTTGTTAAAATACAGTGCTAATTACATTTTAGCTTCTATGAATTCCTTTGAGATTTCACAGATACATTTTTAATTTTCAGCAAAATCCTGATTCTCTCCGTAATAGACTTGAAAGGTGCATAGAATGAGCACTAATAAATGTCTGATGAATCAGTGTTCTCAGAACCATTACATGAATGACATTAATTTCCACTAAAAGAAATTGTTCTGACTAAATTGGGCTGTTAGTTCTACACATATTTCTTATTCTTCTCTCCACATAGTAAAAAGCTACACTACTTCTTTTGTTTGACCATATTACAAAAAGGAAGTTAAAAGGAAAATTGCAAAGTAGTTATATGGGATAAGAAAAACAATTCTCATTCATTACAATATTAGTCTTTCTCTGAGAACAGGCACCATGTTTAATGCTTGAAATATTAAGATTAATATGACATTTATCCTGTAGTCTATAAAAACTATTTTAATACCATGTAAATCCTTATATTACTTCCTTTCAGATGTTCATAACATTCCCTCTGTGTAAACACAAAGTCCAGAAAATTAAAATACTAAAAACACATGGATTTTAAGCTTAATTGCTGATGTCAGTCTTTTTATACACATTTGTATTTTCTAATTGGAAGATAAATCCATCTCCTAATGACTTTCTAGAGTATTACTTTTGAATCCAATCAGCGTTATAGAAAATAGACTAGGGGAAAACAGGTAGTTCATACCTATATTAGTCATGGAAAATACTAGACACTCACAGTTTAAAGGAAATGTTTAATTTTCTAATGGTTTCAGAGGAGTCAGTCCATGGTTAGCCGCCTTCAAGGCAGAATCACAGCAGAAAAGCATAGTGGAGAAAAATGCTTAGTTCATGGTCACAGAGAGCAGAGCTGGGGAAAAGAATTAGAAAGGAAAGAGGCAAGGGCCAGATATAGTGCCCAAAGTCATGCCTCCATGACTCAGGCAAAAGTGTGCTTTACTAATGATCTAGGGCTTTCTTTATAAAATAAAGTTGATAATAATGATTAACAGTCATGATATCTAAAACAATAAGACTTAATATAACATTTTATTGTAGACAATTTGAAATACATGAAGAAAATCTAAAAGATAATGTAACAGACATTTGTGTGGCCAGACATACTTATTTAGGAACTAAAATACAATACTTGTGATCTCTAATATCATCTAATCCCTTCTATAGTGGGGCTACAATAAGATTGATACAGGAAACACAACCAAGCACAGTGATAGAGGACTGGGAACTAAGAAACTGCTGGATTGCTAAGTGATTATTTAAACTCACTAGAAGGAGCTGAAGACCTGTGGATAAAGAAAACTGCTATCAGAATACGTTACAGTGAAACAAATTATCATGGCACCTTAAACTGGACTCAACCATGATATTGGCACCAAAGGGTGAATTGGAAATCAAGATAGTGTGTTAAAGCTATACAATTCAAAACCATCAAATAGACTGATTTGACCAAACCACACTGTTAACGTCTTTATCAAGCATAGGAAGACAGAAGATACAGAAAGGAGCAAGTATAATACATATACACACACATGCACACACACACACACACACATATACACGCACACACATATGTGTGAGAGAGAGGAGAAAGAGAGAGACAGGGACAGAGAGAGCAAGTGCTCTGCCACTATGCTACAACCCCAACCCTCAAAAATACTGAAGTGCAAATATTTGAGATGTGAAACAAAAAAAATTTTGGATGCCCTAAACACTTGAAATATTTTCAATATAACTTCAAATTTAAGGAAAGTCACAGTACATGAGTGAGGTGTTTGGCTCATTTCAATTCAGATTTTTGCTGATTCTTGAAGCATCAAAAGAACAAGAGTATTATGAGTTTGATGAGACTTATTTTATAGCCTAACTCCAAACATTGTAAGGGTGATATTTCTTTTAAATCTCAAAACCAGTAGAAAGGAATCTTGCCATGATGTTCTTGTGATTGTTTTTCTTCAATCACAAACATTTTCAAGGAAAAAAAATATCGATGAGTTTTTCTAACATTTTTAAAATTTAAGTTCACAGTGAGAAATTACAAATATATCATTCTCCTAATTTAACCAAAAGTCTGATTTTTTTCAAGCTTGAAACATGAATCTTAAAACTTTCTAAATTCTTTAATGACTGGAAGATGTTCATCAGATTTTGTTGTGCTAATTTTCCTATTTATATCCCTGCAAATAAATATTAAATGAAATACAAATTAAACTTATGTTCAAAATAATATACAGTTGTGGAACAATGATGAATTTATTGTAGTTGTTACAAGTTAGAAACAAGGCAAAGTAACTGCCAAGCAAACCAGTAACATAACTCTACAAAGCCATGCCTCTTAGAATTAGTTTATGGTTTCTTTAAAGTCAGTGGACAGTAGGAAACAAAAGCTTTGGTTAGGTTATACATTGCCTACAATGTTCTAAAGTGATACAGCTCTTTAAAAGCCAAAATTTTTAGTTGATCCAACAAAAGACTAACAAAATCAAAGATTGATTGACTGAAAGCATGCACAAGATGCCCACTGCTGTCCTCTCACTTAGTCTAGTCATGTGGTCCAGCTTCCAGCTGTTCCACAGCATTGGTAGCATGTTGGCTACCAGCAAATGCAACAGAACTTCACAAGACTGATCAATTATCAAACTTTGGGCCACCTAGAGAAACACCTTGGCTAGATCCAGGTCACTTTATGTTTGGAAGTCACATTTGGAGTTATGTTCAAAAATGTATTTAACTCTGAGGATGCAAGAGGAATATTTCAGAGAACAATGTCAAAAATGGAGACTAACCAATGATAAACCTGGGGCAATAAGTAGTGCATAGTTGGCTTTCCTGTTGCTTGGATAAAATACCTGATATCTGCAGGTATAATAGAGGATATGCTTATTTGGGCTCACAGTTTCAGAGGACTCAGTCCACGATCAGGTGGCTCCAATGCAGAAATATGGCTGAAGAAGGGAATGAGGAAAGAAAGCTGATTGACTCACACCTTCAGAGAGGCACAGCAGAGGGGAAGAGCCAGAGAAGAAAGGGATAGGGACCAGACAAGGTCTCCTTCACGGTCACACCTTCATGACCCAAACACACACACACCCTAAGTATTTTTTATTAATTCCCTTGGCCTGTTCTGTCAAGCCAAACACGGTGATAATTGCCATTAACCATGACAAGTAATAAAGAATATCTATATTTGTTATATATTTCTCCACCAGATAATTAATCTTTTTTGAATAGTGGAGTTTTACAGAACTTTTTGTACTGATGGGAATGTTCTATTGTAGATTTCAAACACCTGAACTAGCCTCTTGCAACTAAAAACTTGATGTTTCACTTTTACATATGTAAATGTAACTGGCCACATATGAACAGTGCCTGCCAAATTAGAGAGTGCAATTTGATCATATAGAGTTCACCTCTTTCTCTACCAGTGTTAAGAACTAGATAAACAAATAAAGAGGATAAATGAAACAGAAAATGATGAAAAAAACTTCAACATATGTTAAAAGTAATTTTATTCTACACAATGTGGGAAAGCAAACTTGTAAATAATTATTCATTGTGTTGGTGTATGTATAGGACTTCTAAAAGTTGAAAGGTTCACTCAAATGAGTACAAAGTTTTTATTCACCTTGTTTAGTATAAAGAGTTTTGGGCACCTTTTCAAACAGAAGGCTATTAAAACAGTTGATTATGACTTCATGCTGCTATAATCAATGGTCTTTGGACATCAAAAGTCATACTCAGAGTTTGGGCATCACTTTATTTTAAATCAGGTAAGAAATTCTTTTAAGAAGAAGGGAAAGAAAAATTATGAGAAAAGAAAAAAAATGGAAACGAAGTCTATGTAAATAGGGAAGGGTGGAGGGAGTGAAGGGTGCACAGGTAATGGGGAAAAAAATAAGAACCAAGATACATCAGGTACAGGTACAAGCAACAAGTGACAAAGTAAACATATTATATACCTAAAATGTACCAATAAAAGAATTTAAGGGAAAAAAAGAATTATATTAGTATTCAATACCATTAACAGAAAAATGGTTGTTGGCCTAAACTATGAAGCCCATGCTTCATTGCATCCTGTGTGTTCTCATACTCCACGAAATGTCTGGGATCCTTGAGGCAGCTATAGCAACTGCCACCTACAGAGAAGAAAATGGCCCACAAGCCAGTGGTCAGTAGCTAACAGGTGTATTTTCTATCTTCTGAAGGTTTGTTCTAGCTCAGAGAAAACATAAAATTGAATATTTAGAATTTTCACAATAGTAAGTATATTTTTATAAGACCTTCCCATCCCTTTTGTTTCCTCTTCAATCAAAATTATTAGATAGAATTTATGAGTTTTTGAGCCATAACTAGGTTTCTTTATGATTCACATACAATTTAATTCATCCATCATCTTAAAAGAATATCTATAAAAGGAACAGATGTGTGTGGGCAGCTTCCAAGAAAAGGCACCAAAGACTTATTTATGTAAATATGGAGATAATAGCTCATCAATGGATGAACTGATTTATAATGGCATTAATTTTCACAAATTCATCCTAAACTTTGAGAAAAAGCAATAAAATTTTTACATTAGTATTTAGTACTAATGTTTGCTAAAAATTTTAACTTGAATTTTCTGTTTAATAATTTGTTGATTTATGGATTTGTGTCATTCTAAATTTTGTTATACCATTCATAAATTACAATTTTACTATGTTGCAGATGAGTTTGTCTATTCTGTAGTACTGGAAATTAAACCCATGTCCTTGTGCATGGTAGTCAAATGCTCTACCAACTAACTACTTAGCCAGTTCATAGAATTTATTTTAATTTCAATTACATAAAACAAAAATCTCAAAATATTTTAATTAATATAAAAATAAAAAATATAAAAGTTGATAATTGTCTTGTATGGTAATATATGCACTACAAAATATACTTTGTAGATTGATTTCTCCAGTTCAGAAGAATACTTTCATGAAAAGTAATGAAATATGTCATTGTGTTTTATTATTAATACTATCACTCTAAAATCTCTTCCCTTTTCTACTGAAAATATTCTTTGTTATCACTTATAATATCTTATTTGTTCCTAATACAACTTAAAGTAATTCAAGGGACTTATGAGTAATTTTTTGTATATGCTTTTATACTTTTTATATCTCTCCCCCATGTAGATATAAAATCCCTCAAAGTGGGTGATATGCTTGCTTTTGTCACATTGTATGATTGTGTTTAACTCAATATTTGGCATATGGAATGTATAAATGAATAAGGAACTACCATGTGCTAAGCTCTGACCTAGAAACCTCAGTAAAAACTGCTTTTCCAGTTTGAAAATTGAGCTCCACTCTCTTCCATAAGAAAATTCCTCTATCCTGATGAAAAGATAATAGAAACAATTATAAGTTACATTTGCACTGCATGGTTTAAAAGATAATTTAATATACGCTATCTGATTGGATAATCTCAAAGTCTCTATGAAGTCATTTTTGCCTTACATGATTTGGGGTAGCATGTACAGTAAGAAATAACTTTGTAAGCCTTGTGGTTTAAAAAGTAGAAGCATTAGCATTCAAACCAAAGTAACCCCATTTTTCAGTGCTTTCCTTCATACTCTGCTGCCACTATACCAGGAAAACGCTTTTGCAAATAAATTTAATCAGACTAACATAAAAATAAGAGTTCCCAGTAATCACATAAAACAAATCCTCATAATATTACCATACAGTATAACTGAGATTAACTGAGTGCTGAATATCTTCTGACTATCTATGCATCTAAAGGTCCCCTTCACCCTCAATGATACTAAGAATGGAACTCAGTTTTTACACAGAGCTATATACCTAGGTTCCTTTTTTGGTTTTGAGACAGGATCTTGATAAATCCCTAAGATGTCCAGGCTGGGCTAGAATTTGTAATTTTCATACCTGAGCATCTCAGAATGCTGGGATTATAGACATGAGCCACCACAATCAGCTAATGGTTGATTTTTGATGGGGTGACATATTCCTAATTATTCCAGCCATACCTATTAGCAAGTAGTAATGTTATTCTGTTTCTTCTATCAGAAGCTTCAAGTTGTTCTTAGAGAATTTAAACTGGACAAAATTTTATATATGATATTATATATAAAATAAATATATAATATATGTATATCAGTAAGATTTTACATAAGAAAGATTATATATTAAAATATATATACAGAAATTATATATAAGTATGTATTATATATAAATTATATAATCAGAAATCCTATATATAGATACATTATTATATATTATATATTACATCTATACAGAAATAATATAAAATCAGGAAGAATGATGAAAAAGGGAAAGATGAAGAAACAACAACAAAAAAGGAATTTAATGTCTGTATAGAGAGATTAGTTTTTGTCATCAGAAGATATTTTTATTCTGTTGTAACCAAAACAGATGGGCAAATAGAAGTTTATAGGTTAGTGAACTTGGTTTCAAGAAAATGAAACTCTTCTCCATTTTTATTTCTCAAAAAGTTGAAAACAGACTCCCAAGCTGAGAGTGCAGACTGAAAGTGGTTTTAACAACATTGTAGAAAGGGAAACTATGAAACTGATGGTAGTAAAGCAATCCTCTTGGAAAAAAAGTATGATTGAAGCATTAAAAGTCTATTTGAAATTTTTGATTTTAAATAAAATTAGTCAGAAAAGCTTTTAGATCTTTTTTATCAATGCACATTTCTGGGTCAAATGTAGCCTTTCGTTTCACCTAATAGTAGAGTCTCTTATCTCAAATACTTTAGGAAAACCTATGAGCCGTGTGCCCCTTTAGAATTCTCAATTTGGCAAACAACTTTATATATCATTATATTCTATTCTATTGATGCGTCTTTCATTTATATATGAAATATAAATAGTATATCTATTCTTTTTATAAATTGGAAAAGATTTTCATGTAGCTTTTCAAAAAACTATTTTTTCTTATATTTTAAATGAGTGACTTTTAATAGTTTAAGCCTTATCAATTTTGTTATGCTCTCTTATATTTTTATTTCCCATTACTCTAAGTTCATCTCTTTCTAGAAAACTACTTTTTCAGTTAGAATACTTTAGTTGTTGTTGAAATAATAGCCACAAAGTCTCAAGAAGAGTTTTGTTTTTGTTTTTGTTTGGTACCAGGATTGAACTTGGGTCCTTGTGCTTGCGCAACAGGTGGCGAAACCACTGAGTTAAATCCCCGGCCCAAGAAGATTTTTTTTTTTTTAATGGTACTGTATCTTTCATTGTACTACAAATCAAATACAGCTTAGTAAGATGACTGTATATTTCAATGCCTCAAAGATTCAAGCTAAATGAGATCCTGGCACCGATGTTGATAATATTAAAATACTCTTCTTTTCAGTTTTTGTTTATAAACTTTACGTAGGTGGGCTAAAAGAAAGAAATCGGTGAGAATTTGGAGCCCAAGAGCCCCTAAATTTCCTGCTCAGTTTCTATAGCAAAGAATAGTTAAAAGTTATCCCTTAGAGAAAAGACTCCAGAGGTCATAACTCTTGGAGGGTGTCAGATGGGTCGCTTGAGGAACTCATTTATGTGTTTTTGTTTTGTTTTACTTTGTTTTAGTATTATTCTCTTCCAGTTCAGAAATAGCCCGGCCTTTCCACCAAGAAAACGTTCTTAGTTTTGGAGAGACCCGCATAATTATACAAGACATTTAGTTCATTTGTCCTCACATCAGAAACACAGATAAAGTACTGACTTCACATTTGTCCAGAAATGTTTTTTCTACTCATGAGTAAAATCTAACATTAATCTCAGTAGGTCAATTATGGAAGAACTCTAAGAACTTCCATTCACTACTCAGACTAAGCAGAAGATTATTTCTATAGTTTTATAATGATGAAATTATATAGTATTTCAACTGACTTAATTGAATTTATTTTCAGATCCAAAACAAAATTCCTTGTATCTTATACAAAAGGAAATTATATAAAAACACATTTTGTTTACTCAAAATAATTTTGAAAATCACTTCGCTAAATATGTACAGCCCAATTTTATAGTGCCTGAATTATTTTGTTTTTTAGAAGCAAGCTGTTTAGTCCTGAAAATAAAAATTAAATAGAATAGATGTTTTTGCAGGTGTTCTTGTACATAATACAAAAAAAGAAACTCCTTCTCCCCAAAGAAATATTCACATTTTTGTTTCCTTTAGGTGGCCAAAATAGCAAAAAAGGCATACAAACAAATTTTCCTTGAAAGTCAGTCCCCAAAAATGAAATGTAAATCAAGCAGATCAGTTCAATATTTAATAAGGTCTTTCATGTAGAGAAAAATAATTCTTTATAGTATCATCTCTGTGTGACAACTAAAAGCAAAATATGTTAACTTTAGAGGATATTTAAAGTATTGCGAAAACAGCTTTTTTTCTATTACTTTATTGTCTAGAAACCAAAATTCATTTCAATTTAGTAGACTACATATAAGTAATTATGAGTATATTTAAATTAAATTTTACATCTACTATTATGTAACACAGATGGAATTTTGATTTGTTTCGAGATAAGGTACCATGATTTTGTGTTCCATTTATTCAAGATGGCATTTTGATAGAAACTGTGATATTTTTTCCTCTCAGAAGCTGAAGTTCTCTGGAATTTTTCATTAATATTGCTCACAACAGAGCAGAAGGCAGCACTGGTCTCCATCCTGCTCAGTGGATGGACTCATTCCACTGGACTAGCTCTGTCTCTGACTCAAAGTTCTAGTATAAAATTCATTGTAATTCCAGTAACAAAAATTATAATATAATTGCTAGTCTTCCTTAAGAAAAGTGTAAACCAAACTCAGGCAAAACTTGTAAAAATAATAAATTACTTTATAAAACCTAGATTATGTGTTTCTATAAATGACATTTGAAGTCTGAGGTTATATTACTAAAAGGCATTAAAAATGTGTTGTGATTTTTTTGTTAAATTCTTTTATTGGTACATTGTAGGTATACAAAACAATTACATTTCTCATTGGGAACTTGTACCTTTACATGATGCATTTTGGTTCTTATTTTTTCCCCATTCCTAGCCCTCCCTTCACCCCCTCCACCCTTCCCTATTTACAAAGACTTTATTTCCATTTTTTCCTTCTCAGCATTTTTCCTTTCTCTTCTTTCCTTTCCCCTGCTCCTCCCACTACCCCTACCCCTTTGGACCTTTTCTTCCTATTTTGCATTATTGATTATTCATTCCAATCTTTGGTACATTTTAGGTATACAATATAATGACATTCATCATTGGAAATTTGCACCTTTACATAGTCTTTCTTGGTTCCTATTTTTCACCCTTGCCCAGCCCTCCCTTCAACCCCTCCATTCCTCCCTATTTACAAAGATTTTGTTCCTATTTTTCCATTTTCTCATATTAATCCCATTCCCTTCTATCCTTTCTCCTATCCCTTCCATTTCCTTCCCCTTTGCCCCTTTTCTTCCTATTTCACATGACCTATTATACATTTTAATCCTTATTTACACTTTCAGTTTCTCACACCAGTGTGTAAAAATGTGGTTTTGATGAATTCTTGGGGATCAGATGATAAACATGCATACATGTGAGGATATTCAACATAGATAAATATTTATACTTATGATATATTAAAATAATTTACACTAGATTTATACATACCTACTAAAATTATTCTGAGCTGTACCCCCAAAATACCAAGTAGAGCATTTTCAAAACACAGTTGAAATAATATGATACTTATGAAAAATAAATGGGAGTGACTTAATACATAATTCTCAAGGATTCTTTGATTGTATAATTAGAATGGATTTAGATTTCAACTAAATCAACTATTTGAATAAATTATATATTATACGTGTATAAATATTGGCAAATACAGTGCATTACTGGAAATTCAATGTTCTCTTCATTCTTTCTAATTATATATCTTAATATCTCTTGAAATCTTGATAATCTGGTGAAGGAAAAGCAAATTTGGATTTGTATTTGTCCTCAAGGACTAAGAAAATAAAATATTTGGGTTTGGGGGTCAGTTTTCGATATTATGATTTGACAAAATCTGTAGTTGTCTGTATTTGTGTCTCCCAGTGAAAATTGAATAATTTGTAGATTAAACATTAGTCTGGGGTTCTGATTAATTGAATCTCAAAATGTAGTTCAGGACAAGGAGGTGATTCATTTCTTTCACACCAAAGCTCTGTTTCTACCTTGACGCTGCTGCAGCTTAACACATTAAATATCATATGGACAACATTAATTTAAAACGTGGGTGTATTCTTTAGTATTCAAAAACAAACTGAGATAAGTACAATGAACCTAAAGCAGGTTAAGATGGGGTGAAGGAAAAAAACGAAGCAAGAAGTAAATTATATTTTCAAGATTTTAAGTGGAGAAGCTGCAAAGTAAATCTATAAATGTTATGGTCACATTTTCTTACTTTGTTATAATTTTAGAAAGTAAATAGTTATTTGCATGTGTGTTTATGAATTAAAACACTTATGTACACACAATCTTTCTGAAAAGAGAATATTTAATTCATAGTATACAAATACTACAGTAAGTGGTTAAAAAAGCAACAGCAAAGACAAAAGGAATTCAATTGTAAGTATAAGAACTATAGCAAGGGTGTAAAATTAGATATGCAGAGGAAACATTTTAAATTAAATTTGGCACTGGTTGAAGGTTTTGTAACTAAATGTTTAAAGATGCAAAGCACATTTCACAAAAGAAACAATTTAGCTGGAGTGAAAAAAGCCATTCAATTGTTGAAAACCTTGCAATATGTAATGAGGCTTTTGGTTATATCTTTATTTCTAACCAACATATTAATTTGAGTTGGAAGTTTCAACATTAATAAGGAACAAGTATGAGTCTAATATGGCTGCTTCGCTGCTTTAAATTTTTATTCTTGTCATCACTGTTTGATTTAGGAGTTTGACTCTGGTTATCAGCCCAAATTGCAAAGGAACATTGGACATATTGTGATGTTGCAGCAAAAGCTTAGGAAAACACTGTTCTGATATCGGTTAATCACTTATTTCTTTGACAAGGAAACTTGGAGGAAGTCAACTTGATTACTCGCGGGCATTTTTGTATTTTTATAAGATGAAGATAATATTTTCTTTTGGCTTACTTACAAAGATCATTATAGGATCAAGTGAGCTGATAGAATGTGAACAACTTCTACAATCTGGAAGGCTTTCAATAAATGAAAAGTACTACCCTATGCCAGGCTAACCAAACTTGGCCCAGAAGGTGGAGGGGCTTCTGTGATCAGTGGTACCCACCAGAGATTCAATGCAGACTCATTTGTGACCAGGCTAAAAATATGTAGCTCCAGTTTACAAGATTATTTTGAGATCTGCTGTTTTAGTCCACTTGTGCCCCAGAGAGTCAACTTCAATTTGCACATTTGAGTTCTACTAGATATTTTTAACCAATGAACAAGTGTTTAAGGATTTTCTTTCCCTGGAAGCATGATAAATTTCAACTTTCTCTGTCATGGACTAGATTTAACACAAGTCAATATTAAAACTAAATATCAAGCTTATACCAGTTGCCCAAATTCTCAGAATGATAGGTCCAAAATATACTTAAATAAATACAATTTAATTCAATTAATTTTTAGCATTTGCTTAATAATGGGTTATTTCCCCCTGGAATATTATAAAACGATTACAACTTCAAACTTATGTTCTGGAAAGTGACAGAAATAATATGTTCCAAAAGCCTTAGAAATTGTAATTTGTGAAGATATAATCTGTTTATGAGAAGAGTCTAGTGGTGCCTATAATAAGATGGTGTCTAAGTACTGATTTAACTAAAACTACTGAATACTAAGCACCTAGCTTCAGGCTAAAAATCTGAGAATTCAGAGATGATTAAGGCACCTTCTATTATACTTATAGTCTCATTGACTATTATAGTGCACAATATAAGGTACATCTTAGGCTGGGGATTTAGCTCAGTGGTTCTGCCACCTGCCTCTCAAGCGCAAGGACCCAAGTTCGATCCCCGGTACCAAAAAAAAAAAAATCATATAAGGTACATCTTGAGCTCAGAATAATCCGGAGTCAATAAAAATGAGCCATCTGTAGTTCCTCTTTTTAAAATTATGATATTGATACCTGCCATGCATTCTTCACCAGATTGTCAGAAGAATTTAAAAAAAAATCACAGAAAGTTAGCAGCTTTAGAGTAGGTTGTAACTTGTGAGGCATTTTACAAATTCATGTCCTATTTTGAGGTCATCAATATGTTGATGACAGTATTCAGATTTGTTCACAAATTTAGTATGAATTCAAAATATTACTTTCTTAATGTTTACTATTTTATCTGCCTTGTTCATGAAAGTTGTATCCCAAATATCAACAAAATATTAACATTCTTATTTTCCTTCTTCCTCATTTACTGAAGCTGTACTCCTTTCAATCATATAGTATACAACTTTTGTTGATTATAACCTGTAACTATTTCCCAGTGGTTTTAATCAGCTGCATTAGCATACTCAGGCTTTTCCCATTAATTATACTCTCAAGCTTTGTCTATTGTAACTACTTTAGAATGTGAGTTTGGGAATGAACATATGTGGCATGTGTCTGCAGGCTGGGAGGAAAGGGTGATTCTTCCTAATTAGAACCAAAGAAGAGGAAACAGAAAGCATTGTTTAGCTTTTACAAAAAGTTCCAAGAAAGCCCATAAAGTCATTATTTAAATGTGTGGATGGAAGAATCCTTGTTCTTAAATGTTTGCTGTCATCGTGATTCATGGAGATAAAAGGAAAAAATGTTCAAATGAAAACTATGAATTTTCTACTCAAACGTTTGTACTCAAAACATATTACTGGCATGCCAAAAGATATTTGTTTTATTACCATTTCTACCAAATTATGCATTCTGAATCCTGAAAGAACCCTCAGACTAAACGCACGCCTCACTTATATTCCACATGTACAGCCCCTGGTAAAGAGATGGTCCAGACTTCCTCCTAACCCAGCTTGGAGGCAGATGTTACCTCACTTATGGAGAAGTAATTCTCTTAATGCACTTCTTCCTGCTGTCAGTGGTGGGGCAGGGGTGAGATGGGAAGGGGGAGGCTGACAAATGGTTAATATTTGATATTATGCAGTTTGAGTCTAAGTTCTGACTACTGAAATCTCACTTCATACACTACTACTAGGAAAAAATGTGTGTGTGGATGCATGTGTATCTCTATAGTATTCCTAGAGCAATAATTTGTTTTTACTGAATAAGCAGGAAAACAGTGACACTAATGATAAAAATGCAGAAGGATTTTGTTTCGCTTATATAAATACTACTTTATTGACAAACCAAATAGATTGTCTCATGCAGCCATTACATGTTGAATGAGAAAATTACTTAGCTCAGCAGTAAAATCAACTGTAAGAACAATACTATTTTGTCTTAAGGCTAAAATGCATCTAGGAATATGGAAAGGAGGAAAAACAGAGCAGAAACATTTCTTTATCCTAGCTTTTTTTTTTTTTGAGTGAAGAATGTACAAAAATTCAATTAGTCCAGTAACCTCATTCTGTGTATTAGGTAGAAGATGGTATTGCCAGAAAAATGTGGAGGGTATTTCCTTTTTCAGTTTCTCTTTAAAAGACTATGTTAATAGTCTATTTTTTACTGTCACTTATTTTTTGTTTTTACATGTGATTTGATTTTTGTTTATGTGTTTATGTAAAAACATGATGTCAGCCTGCAAACCAAGGAAGTGAAGTACATTCAATCACTGATTCAGAAAATTATAAAACATTATTAGTATATGTTAGGCATGGTTCCAGGTACTGCAGTGTGCTGCAGACAAAATGTACTACAAGATTTTTTTAATGAAATTTATTTCCTAATGGGAGAAATTTAGATTCACTGAGAGAAGTTCAGACAGTGGATGAAACTTCCTAAAGTTACATAGTTGATGAGAGAGTTGGCATTTCAGATAAAGACTTTTCCCCCAGTACTGTACTACTTTTATAACATGGTTCTATAGTTTATGTCAGAAAAATGCAAACTTCTCCTGACTTCCTATGGCTCCTGGATCAAATATCATCTCTGCAATTCCTGCCTTGTTTCAGTCATCTATCTGGGCTTCAGCAGCCTCGCTAGTGGTCTGTTTGTGTATGCATCTCCTTTCAGTGAGAGAGAGGAGAGAGAGAGACCTTATTCAAAAGGTGGAGGAAGTGGAGACAGAAAAGTATCAATATACACTGAGAAACCAAAAGAAATATTAGAAATAAAGAAAGAACCCAAAAGGTTCATAAATTCCTATTGCACAAAGTGATAGTTAGGGCTAAAGTAAACTAATAATACTAAGTGTTTCTCTGAAGAAAATCCTATTGTTCATACCAGGGACAACGCTGTTGATTCATACTCTATGAATATAGGTGTGGCTACATGGTCATATGTTTCAAGAATAATCCCACATCAGTTGGAGACTAAGCTCTTCTGAGCATATATAAGGGGTCAGAAAAGATAGGTTTCAATGCCATTTTAGAGTCAAGGAAACTATTTCAAAAAAATAAACAAAATAAGAAAACGTCTCTCCAGAGCTTTCTTGCCAGGTGGGTAAGCATTGTTCGCCAGGCACAATAGAACATTTAATTGCAGGAAAGTTAAACCACATTGCTACCCAAACCACATAATGACACAAGGGCAGAGCTGGAATTCCAGAAGAGTCACACTGTGCCTCAATCACTTGAAAAAAAAAATTCATAGGGCTTACACCTGTGAGTACTCAGTTACAGTTAGAAAGCTCATCATTATAGGAGAGTGGGAAAGATACATGTCATAGAACCTAAGGTTTGCTCACTGTCTCCTCTCTTCCCCTTCTTCATTGATATTTAGCACTCACAAGAATTTCAAAACTTACGAATGTCTGTCTAGTCTGAACACTAACTCAGGTTTGACTCTTGTTTGCTTTGTGCCTGGATCTTTTAATGCTGCTAGTGTCTATCCTTTTTCGAATTGGCACAGGAGAACTCCTGCAAGCCCTTAAGGGTATCTTAAACTGAGGGACCATAACTAGACACCCATTATCTTGACTCCATTCTGAAAGTAGTCTAGTGAGTTACCGATAACCAGCAGAGCCTTCACAGATCTTCAACGCCATTGTCTTAAACATGTTAGATGAGGAATTAGAACAAATTGGGGTTGGGGGGGGTTGCTTGTTTGTTTTTTTGTTTATGGTTTGGTACCAGGGATTGAACTCAGAACCTTGCACTTGCAAAGCAGGCGTCAGAACCACTGAGCTAAACCACTGGCCCTAGAACAAATTGTTTTGTTGTGAAAATTAAAATAAGTTCGTGTGAAAGCAAAGAATATCCTCTCATTCTTTCCAGAAGATGTTTGCCTTAGGATAGACTCCTTCTTAAAGTCCGAGCAATTGAGAGCTTTCCTAAAGGTCGGCACATTTAGACTCTGTCGGGGACAGTGATGCCATAAAACTTTCCGATTCTGTCTGGCTCTGTGCTTTGACACTAATGTGGATTATTAAAATATTTAGGGAATTTAATCGTGCAAATTCTTCTTAATCCACACACTACTAATCACTATTTGTGTTTAATTTAATGGCCATTTAGGTACCTCAGATAGAAACAAATGCGAAACATATCTCTGCAGAGACTATCACTAGTGCAAATGTATTTTACAGTTTAAAAAGCATATAACATTCATAATGCCAAGTGCACTAATATAAGTTAGGTTACAGTTGAAGGGTCAGCTGAGTCTTGTAGGCCAATTTATTATTCAACTGGTTTAAAAGAACTCATTTAATTTAATGTAAGCTATCTCCCTGGGGTGCAAATATGAAAAATAGTGAATTAAGGTGGTGTTTTTGCATGTGTGACTGTGTATTTCTGTGCCAGGTATAATTTATGATTTATAAATAGCTAATAGAAATTCCAAATAAGACAGCTATCTTTGGCAATACTTTTGGTATAAATAGAATCATAAGTAATCTTGATAAGAAATTTTTCCCCAACTTTTCCTTAACACAATATCTAATACATAGTGATTACTGACTGCTACTATGATGGCCATTATATGCTGTATTAGCTTCCTAGGACTGGCTTAACAAATTACATATATTGGCTTTCTTAAACCACTGAATTTATTGTCTCCCAGGAACAAAGGCTATATCCCCAAAATATGGGAAAAGAGCCATATTCCTTCTGAAGTCTCCTTTCTAGACTCAGAGATTTGGTACCAATCCTCGGCATTTCTTGGTTTGTGACAATGCTAGTCCAACCTCTGCTTCAGTCTTTATGTAGATTTTTTTATCTGTGTGTCTTGCTTGTGTGCGTGTAAGTCTTTTCCTTCTTGTAAGGACATCCATCATAAAGACACCTGCCCTAATTCAGTATTACCTCGTATTAACTTAATTATATCTGCAAAACTCTGTATTTAATTTTGGTCATATTCTCAGGTTCCTGAGGCAGAATTACTATTCAGCACAGTACACATATTAAGTTGTGCAATTACTCTGATGAAATGAAATACGTGTTTACCAACAACTACCAAACCCAATAGCCATTATTCATCCAATTATAGATTTCAAAAGACACTGTACAGTTGCCATCCTACAAAGTTTTATTAGTTTCTTTTTTCTATAAAACTTTCTTGAAAGCTATTTGCAAGTCTCTCAAGAAAAGAAAACAGAAATGTTTGGTGATGTGAACCCTCAATACAAAATGTTATTGCTCAACTTTACATAACTTAACAGCCATAATTCTAAATTTCTTTGTTAATGAAAAAAGCAAACTGTGGAATTTAAGCAATATTTCAAAAAGTACTTATTTGTTAAAAAATTAAGACCTTGAAGAAATTTGGAAGCAACTGTTAATTTTGCCCACTCAGCTACCCATTTTTTCATTTCACCTTGAGACTATAAGCATGAACACTTAGGTCTATTACCTTTACGTTTTTCTCTATGACTAGGAAATCATTTGAATAGATGCTTTTGTTTTCATTATAAAATCCAGAGTCAGTTTAAATGCATGGCTTTAAATATCAATTTTTATACATATACTAGATATGGTGAAATTGATACATGTAAATCTCGCTCATTTCATTTTTATTAGCTGTAAATTATGCCAAAGAGTTTATATATCATACTATTTTAGCTTTTTCATTCTAGTCAATGAACTAATTAGTCCATATTATCATTTTTTGCCAATAAATTGTGTGGACAAAACCATTAAAGCAAATAATAATATACAGTGGTTCCTCACTTCACAAACTGAACCCATTCCATGATTCCTCGTTACGGTTCATTCAATGCAGAGTTCATGAACAGAAGCAAAATTTGGCTAAATGCTTCTATTTGTAAACCAAATTGTTTACAAGCAAAGCCATTCATGCACTGAGGCATTACTTAAATTGAAATACAAACTTATACACATAAACATATTGTTAATTTTAGGAGACATTGCTAGATAACTTTTCTTGAAACTAGAAATGTCTCCATCTTTTTGAGAACTTCTAATAATCAGTTCCAAAGTTAGAACCAAAAAAAAAAAAAAAAAAGAGCATTTCTTTGGCCTCTGAAAGTCCTCAGCCATATTACCAGAATACTTTTATACTCTGGTTGTATGACTGATTGAAAGGGTCAAAGTTATTTTAATGTCTAATGTCTTCATTAGAAAGATCAATACATTTATTTGAGCAGTACAATTAAGATATTCTAAACTGAAAATCCAATGATATTCTGAGTTTCTTAAATATAGTAGGGATTATTGTGTTCCTTACGGCTTCCCATACTTAGAGTAGTAATCATTTGAATTTGATGCTCAAAAACTATTTAAAGATGAGGATAATATTCATCTATTTGTTTCAGAACATTTACTACTTCTTTTAGTTTTTATTTTTCACTCATTTTTATTTATTATACACATTAATGTGTTCCTTGAGGTTTTATATAGTTAACAAATAGTCTGTCCTTCAAAGTTTAATCTCCATTAAGTTTGGATTCTACCTAGCATAGCACTAAACCATTCTTCCTTAAGGCTCCAACAATTCTCATAGCCAAATTAATGGTTACATTAACTAGTCTTCACTCATTATTTCAACAACTATTTCACTCATTTTTATTAGTCAGTGTTTGCATTATATAATGGTTACATTCATCATCAGGAGCTGGTATCTGTACATAATGTTTTCTAATACCTCTTTCTCACCTCTCTCTTCTCCTTCCATCTCTGCCCCCCCCCCACTTCCCATTTGGAAAAGATCTGTCTTCCTGCTTCTATCTTTCTTTTTGCTCTTTAAAGTATTTATATTTTGATGTTCTCATATAAGAAAAAACATGTATTATATAAGTTTGTGTGTTTTATTTATTTCATTTAGCATTATGCATACGTGCTGTCGAAGCAAGCGCTTCACTTAACATTATGACTTAAAGGTGCATCCATTTTCCCACAAATGCCCTCATGTTTATCTTTATTTATGGCACATTGTACTCCATTGTGCTTACATACCACATTTTTTATCCAATCACCTGTTGATGGACATAGAGGCCATTTTGAAAATTTAACAATTATAAATTGTGCTACTATACGCATAGGTATGCAGGCATCACTCTAATGTGATGTTCTCTGAAGAAGATACCTAGAACAGGAATCTCTGAGTTGAATAGGATTTCTATGTTTAGATTTTTCAGGAATCATTGTACTGATTTCCATGGTGGTTGCACTACTTCACATTCCCACCAACAACATAGAAATATTCCCTTTCTTCACACCCCCACCAGCATTTGTTACTACTTGATTTCTTGATGCTATCAATTCTTTCTGAAGTAAAATGAAATCTTAGTGTTACTTTAATGTGCATTTCTCTAATGGCCAGTGACATTTAATTTTTTCGTGTATGTACTGACCATTTGTACTTCTGACAATTGTCTGTTTCAGTTGCCCATTCTTTGAATTTTAGATTTTTTTAGTAGTACATGTTCACCATAAATAATAATTTTCATCATGAGGAGTTTGTAACTGTACATGATAGACCTTAATTCTTTTTTCCCATTCCTGTCCCCTTCAACCTTTCTTCCTCTCCCCATTTACTAAAGTTTTGTTTCCATTTTCCCCTCAGTTCTCTCTTTTAAAAAATCCCTTTAGTGTTCTTTCCCTTCCCTTTGCTCCCTCTCTTGTTTTCCTTCCCTTTGAACAAGTTCTTCCTACTTTCTATTGTCTATCCTCTATTTTGATTCTTTAGGTTTCTTACTCAAGAGAAACAATGCAATGTTTAACCTTTTGTGTCTGATTTATTTCACTTAAAATTATAGTCTTGAGATGTATCTAACTTTTGACTGGATCTTTTATTTGGGGGATTTAATTTTTTGAGTTATTTTTATGTTTTACATAGTAGTTCTCTGTTTGAGAAGTAACTGGCAAAAATTTCTCCCTTTCTGTAGGTGGTCTCTTTACTCATTTGTTTCTTTTGCTTTGGAGAAGCTTCTTAATTTTATATAACCCTAGTTGTTGATTCTTGATATTATTTCTTGTGCAATTGGGGTTCTGTTCAGATAGTCCTTGCCTATACTTGTGTCTTTAGAGTTTTGCCTGTTTTAACTTCCAGCAGATTAAGTGTTTCTATTTTAATTTTTATGTCTTTTATCCATTTCACTCCTTTAAACATTCCTGGGTTCTTTCTCATTCATCTGTTGTCATTTCCATCTAATTTGCCAGTTACTTTTTGTTTTCCTTGTTAGTCATTCTTGTCTTTCTGGTCTACATATTTTTCAAGTATGTTTCCTCCTTCAACATTGTGTGCCTAGAGTCTATCTATGGAATTAAAAGCAACCACACTTGTGTTGAAGGCACTCAAGCTTATATTTCCTTTTGAGTCATCTCTTTTGAGTTGTAAACTTGAATTGCATTTAGTCTCATAAAAGACAAAAACTACACTAGCTTAAACAATATAGGATTTCAAGTTATCCCTATTGTGGTAAAATATATAGAACAAAGCCTGGAACCACAAATCAAACCTAAGGGGCTAAACTCCTTATAATTCTGCTCAATTTTCCTTGTAAATGCACAAAGAAAGTTGTCAAAAATTAGACATCGAATTCTGTATCAGAGAAAATGAAAGGAAGAAAAATATGTCAACCATGGAAACTACTTTCCAAGGTGAGATAGTTTAAAGGCATAGGAAAAAGGTCACGTGCAGCCCTCACCCACATTTTGAAGGACTGTCCCCAGATCCTCATGAATAAGTTATCAAGTATTACTTTTGGTCAAAATTGTATCATCAAAAGACCACCTCATACTTTAACACGAGTAAAAAGAGTTTCTTTGCTTTAATTATGTACATTTTTAAATTGGATAAATTGCAGCAAAATAAATATATTTAACTTATTTACATAGTATTTTATAAGTGTCTAAAATGTATTGTGTTTAATATGAAACCCTTTCTTTTTCTTTTTTTACTGTATTTGACCCTACCATAAAATCTTTCACCATTCACTAAAAAGATCATATCAGATGCCCAATTTTGCAATCCATACATGAAGGAATCCTATAACATTTCTGCCTTTCTGTCAATCTATAAACCTAATGCCTGAGTAAGTCCTATTGAGTTGCCTCAAAACTGACTTTGAGGCTTTGTCTCATTCTGCTTTGTCACCTCCTTAGACCAAGCCACTCTCATCTTTTTGGCCATGTCATTGAACCCAAAGATTGACTGGTATCCCTGCTTCCACTCTTTCCCCTGAACCCTAGTGTACATCTTTACTCAGGAACAGTACTGGATCACAATAGTTCTCTTTTTAAAACCTTTTGATTATTTTCTAACAGACCTAAGACAAAAATCCAAACTCTCCACCACATATCTACTCTATGTATTATGCTATTATCTTTTCTGTCAATTTTCTGTTTGATTTTTTTCTTACTTGTTCCTGAAAAATACATTTATTTCTTCTTTTATTTCCCTTCTTGTTCATCTGACTCTGTGAGATATATATGTCTTTTAGGCATAAACTTTGTCATCTTTACTCTTGTACCCCAGCATTTTCCATGGTACTCAGCAAAGAGTCAACATCAGTAAATATTTAGTAAATGAATGAATCAATGTTTTAGCCATCATAAAATCAAACAAAGCCTCTCTTATCTTCAAATACAACTAAAAGTGTATAGAAATTCTTTTCATCTTACTATGAAAATAAAACAGAGAGCTGATGTCACTATCATTTTCCCCCAAAATCTATCTAAATCTCCCTCACAACTTACTTCTTTAACAGCTAGAATAGACCATAGTTTTTCTCTTTTTAAAAAAACAGCAGGAGAACATCATTAATGTTTAATATTCAAGCACAGGCCAAGGTTTCTGTTTGTAAGTCTCAGGGGGAAAGAATTTTGATAATTGAATGATTTCCGGCAGGGAAGCACAGTCCCAAATCCACATGCACTCATGTCTCTCCCAGTCCCCGCTGCCAAGACACTTATTCTGTGTCTGGTGCTTTCCAGTTTAAAAAAGTCCTTCTGCCTCATTGCTGCATCCACTTGTATTTGGTGTACAAATTATTTTCTCATTGATTCTGTGCCATTGTGTGTTACTTGAGGAGTATGTCATTAGCTCACATAAGTTCCAAGGTGTCTGTGAGCATTGTAGCACAAATTATTAAATAATTTTTCTTGTTGTGGATTCAAGCTTATAATAAGCTTTTAGGCTATTTATGATCAGCAGCTGAAAAGCTTCTGTTGTCAGCGAAATTCAAAATAGCAAAAGCGAGTTGGGGAGATCCCATTACTGCTTTTCCTTCTCTCATCACCTTAAAAAATATTTATTTCGTGTTTCTTAAATGGAGTGCAAGTAATAACTGTACTTTTCTAGATACTTATTCAAATGTAATGATTGCCAAACCCTAAATTTGTTTGTTCCAAATGCATGGACTTTTCCTTGCTTCTTAAATCTCTCAAGCCATTTGAAAAGGATGCCATTAATAAGCTGCCACTGATGAATCTCTTATGTAGTTTAGCAGTCTGGACAGTGGAAACTTATTCTTGTTTTTCTTAATAGTTGAATATTTTGTAATATGTCCACTGAGGAATAATTTAACTGTTTGTATATATAGGGAAAAAATATGCCATTTATATTGTGGTATTTTAAAATTTGTTTGTGTTTAAAACTTTTTCAACCATTTTCTGTATCTTGGTTCTTGCAAAACTAAAAAGAATCCTTAATGTTTTTGTTTATAGTTTCATGCAATAATAAAATGTGCAAGGTCCACAGAACATTAAATAGAAAAACAATGAAATGAGCAGAGGATTTCCAAACAAGAGTGACATTTCGAATAACTGGCAAATGTTTAGCACTTATTTTGTGTCACACAAGTGCTTTAGATGGATTCATTGACTTTGATTCTCCTGAAACCCTAGGTATTCTAATTATATATGGAAATATGCTTTTATCCTTGTCTTTCACCTGAAGAATTGAGGCACAAACAACACAGATAGCTCAAACTCACACAAGATAGCTCCCGAATGCCTAATACACAGACCTTAGTGAGTATTTGATCTGGATATTAGCTGTTATCTGCTTAAGAAAATTGAGAGGATATTCCTACAAATACAGTAATGTCCAATTATGGTCCAGGATGTCCAGAGGTACAAAGAAACCTCCAATGATTCCATATGCAAGCATGGGAGTATCACACCAAGATCACTGCTAAGAAACTAATGAGCAGGTAACATATACAGCATAGTTATGTACTCAAGGAATGGTTCATGCTCTGAATGGGATAGAATGAGGAGGACAACACAATTTAAGAATTACACATTTAAAATGTAACTTTCCATGTCATATTTTTTGGACTGTAGTAGACTTCGGGTAGCTGAAATCTTGGAAAGAGAAACTGTGGGTAAGGAAACAATACTGTAGGATTGAGTAGGATTTCCAGTCAGAATGGTACATAAACAGTGCAAAGAATTTCCTCAACATTGATCAGCATGAAAATGAATGTTTACAACAGTAATGCTTATTTATTTTATTTGAACACATTAGTTATCAGTTCCACAGCTAATGAGTTATAAAATCTAATTTTACCTCAATTTCCTCATTGTAAATTGGGATAATGTTAGAACCTATATCATCTAGTTTTTGTGAAAATTAAACGACTTAGTCTGCATAGAAACACAGAAGACTAACTGGCACATCAAAAAGTTATATTTTCTTTAAGTGATTACTCTTAAGTATTTTGTTTACAAGCTAGGCATTTTTAAATCTCAAAAACTAAATATTACATCTCTAGATACAAATTAGTTTCAACTACTTTAGCTATCAGTTTCAAAAGAGAATAGTACACATACTTCAAATATCTGCTACCAGAGAGATGGTTTAAACATTTATTTTCAACTCATCATTGGGCCTCACTTAACCTAAACCAATAGAATCAGAAACAAAGCCAGACCTCACTAATGAGAAAAACGTATTTAAAAAGTGACCCCCTAATGAGATTATAATTCTGCAAATCAGTCTTCATCCTGTAGGGAACATATTAGTTATTAATAAAAGGTAAATTTTTTCATTATTGCTTCAATCAATTCAGGACAAACCATTCATGTTTAGTTTTGACTCTGTGTAGGTTACTTGTCATTAGGCATGATAAAGCACTTCCCCCAAGGTCTCCAGTGAAAGGAACTGGCAGTTTTCCTAATGACTCCCCCTTTATTTCATCTACCTTCCTTCCACATTGTACCTTTGCCTTTTACATTTGCATTTCTTTTTGCTTGGTTGGAGTTATGGCCTGATTTTTAAAAATTCATTTTTCTTTGTAATATCATTCTCAAGGTTCATACTCCCCCTTACTCCACCTCCCTATTGGGGAAGGCCTCAAAGATGGCCAGCTGGCTCCCTAACTAAGCAGAGGTCAGGCTTACTCACAGTCCCCAGTACTCAGGACCAAGAATACATAAATGAGCACAAGGGAGGACACAATGTCTGACTTTACAGTTTTTGGCTGCAGTCACATAGCACTGGTGCAATTTTAAAGGATTCATTACAAATCCTATATGAAGAACAAATTCAAAATAGTATGTAGATTTCTCCCAGTAGTTTTCCATATGAAAATATTTTGTTTGAAATTCAGTCCTAAAGAGTATCTGGAGTTAATAAAAAGACACATTTATTCTGTCCAGATGAATGAATTTAAAACCAAATTTTCTTCCTGAAGAATAACAGGCTATATGATCTTTTGGAAGCAATGTTAAATAGATCCAGTGGTTTTAAAAATATATATGTTATGACTGGATATGTCTTCTTGCATATTAAACATTTAAGCACCGAACCAAAATTTAAACATTTTTGTCATATGTAGTAGTTTATTTGAAATTCACTTGGGCTAATTTCTTAATATTCTTTTTTGCTACTCTTTTAAACAGATTGTTACAGTCAACATTCTGTTTTCAGAATATTCTTTTGTCTTAGAAGAAAGAGGAAGTTTTTTCCTCTTTCAAGTTGTAAGTGAGCAAAGAAAAACAAAAAGCAACCCATTATCTTAAACCCTTTCTATAATATGTATGCATTGACATGTATGTATTACTTTATTCAAATACAGAATATAATAGTCATTTTAAACCCAAGTTTTGCATTGTTTAGTTTCATACACAGAATCAGAGCATAGATAACCAAATCCTTTGCATTCTCTGATCCAAACATGCTCATCTCTCCCATCTCCTATTGCTCTGACACAGGTGTACAGCCTGTGGGGATAACTATGACACACAAAATTTTATCAAAAACACATTTGACAACTCTTATGTATAAAATTAAAGCACAATAACTTTAGGGACAAATGGAGGATATTGAGGTAAATCTGTTTGCCTAAAGTGCTTTGTAAAGATGATGTTTAAAAGACCATCCTGAAGGTATACGCTTAAGAGTGTGGATTAAAAATGGTTTTTATTTGCAGAGGCACCCTTTCCTTTCAAGGGCTGCTAGAGTGAAATTTCCTTGGTGCATTCTTTCACATATTTCTGGTACATGAAAGTCATTAAGTGTCTACCTGAGTCATACATAGTCACAGCCATTCAGAAGTCAGAAGGAAGAGAAAGTCAACCTAAGTGAGGTTTAATTATGTGACATGACAGTGCTGTAATAAAAAAATGAATCAAGAAGGAAGAATATATGATTTTAAAAAAGAATGCAGAGGGTGGAGAAAGATAAACGTGGGTTTAAATCCTGCCTTGGCTACCACTGGCCTTACAGAAATATTGAGAGAAATGAAGAAAAAGCGAGCAGTAAGTGTCTGAGACATCGCGGAGGCTCAATGCTTGGTAGTTATCAGTCTCAACATTAGGAGAACGATGGGCTGTGTAAACACTGATTTTCCCCCTTCAGTAAGCAAGTCTTTTTGCTTATGGACTAGCTTAGATAGTAAAAACTAAAGTGTACATCAAAAAGAAAATTACAAATAGTGAATGCCACAGGTGAGGCTGCTTGAGGATTATGCTGGCATTTAGAGCATTCCTTGCTGCCTGTAAGGCACCCCAGACTCTCGCTGCTATGTGTGAGTAGATCTTCAGACCATGGCAGTTTCTCACCAGCTCGAGCATCCTCAGAGGAAAGAGCATTTACCATCCGTTCACCCTGTGTCTCACTCTTAGCTTCATAGATGGTACCTAATTACACTGTATTTGTTGAAATCTAAACAGAAATGTAGAGAACTTTCTAAACCTGAAGCCCACATCCTATATAAAATATCAGGCTCTTTTTAGAATTGTCAGGTAGACACATTCATTGGTGCTGATTTAGATAAAATAATAAAAGTATCCTTCCCTTTTTAAATATCAGTATTCTTGAAACTCTGGTTTTTAAGCTTTTTATTTTTAAAAAATTATTTTAAAATTTGTATCTAATTTTGAATACATTTGAAGTTATATTTATTATGTTTACATTGCCAGTTATTTGAAGTTAATAGTCAACAAGAATAATTTTTCTCACTGAGGTTAAGTGAAATAAATCAGCCACAGAAGGTTAGCGATCACATAGTTTCTCTTCTATGAGAAACCCAAAGGATAAATGATTTGGGAATAAAATAAAAGATAGATTGTAGGAAACATGGAGATAGACCTTGTGAACTTGGGAAGAGGCTCTGAGGACAGGGAAGGTGGGAGGGAAGAAAGGCGAAGAGGAAGTAAAAGTATCAAGGTATGATAGGCATAAGCACCAATTCCCAATGATCAGTGTATTTGCCATGTATAACAAACATGTACCAACAAAAAGGGAAGAGAAAGAAAGAAGAAAAAGAGGCTATATTAACATAATACTCTAGAAAGACACAGATACCTGAAACTATTCAAGATAAAATGAAAAACAATTGAATAGACACTCGTGGGTATAACTTTCAACACTAGATTTAAAATTCAAAAACACTATCCTACTGTATTTATATAGCTAGTATAAAAATTGTATATGTTGACAGGCCAAACCCTTTAATATGGGATCATTAAGTGGAGGACACAGGAATAGCTATCATAGCAAAGATCCAACATAGTATGTTAAATAAAAGACATTTATTTACCTTTTATATAACAATCTGAACATACAGCCCAGGTCTTGTGTGGTTTTGTGGAGGCTGGAACACAGATTTTTTTTTTTATCTTGTTCTTCTGCCATTCTCAACATATAATTTCTGCATCTTGTCCAAAAAAGGCTGTTCCAACTCCTGCCATCATTGTCACATTCCAGCCACATAAGACAGGGAAAATCTGGTGGGGGAGGGGAGTTGCTTCTTCTCTTAGGGCTACCATACAATGTCTGCACACATTTTCTTTCACATTTTAATGCTAAAACATATTTACATTTCTCACTGTGCTGCAATGGAGGTTGAGAAATGTATCTTTTATTAAACACACACACACATTCCACTTAAAATTCAGGGAACTGATTTCCAAAATAATGAAAGATAAATTAGATATAAAGGGCACCCAACAATGTCTCTTAAAAGAATCAAAGTCAAGAATTTTCTTCATTGTTCTAATTCTTGCCTTTAAAAAAATAATGATAATGATAAATTTTTAGGGAAAATATACATGAGTCAATATATTATCATAAATAAATATTGGTTACTAATACATGCAATGAATTTAACCCAATATTGCAGACCTAACATATATCAAAATTCTATCTATTATTAAGAAATAATAGCCCATAAAAGCTAATGGTTAATGAGAATTAGTTATTTGCCAGGCTCTGTATTAAGCCTATTTAATGCATTAACTTATTTAATTTTACCACATCTCTGATATGTTACTATTAATGTCCCAGATAAAGAAGAAAGAATGTATTTTTACACTTTGAATGTAAATGCTTTGATACTTTTATTTTCTTAGTGTATGAGGAACTAGATGTTAGAGTGACCATATGGATGACTGACATTCTAAATCCTGCATATAGGAACACGATATTCAAATGATTGTTTTCTCTTGGAAGGCATCATTTCCTCTAATGACATTTCTAGTGATCAAAACTTTTTTTTACAACTTTCTAGAGTCTGTGGCATAGTCCTTTAAAAGTGTTTAATTATGAGAAATACTGTCATTAAAGGATGATTTTGCTTATATTTTATATTTGGAAACACTGAGTTCTTTCAGAGAAAAGCATATTGTAAGATTAATCTAGAAAAAAATAACTAGTTAAAAATGAAATGTTTTTATAACAATGATAATATTTCTCTTGTGACAGATAATCTGATTACTCAGGTACAATTTCAATATTTATGGATTAAATGTAAAAATTAAGGGTATATATTTTTATTGTAAAAATCCATAAAAGCATAATACTAATATTTTAGAAGCAAAATGCATGCATGTTGGCATGTATGTATGCATTGAAAAGTCTGGCTTCACATTTCTCTCCCCTATATTTCAAGCATGAATTAACACAAAGGTCAAACAGGTTTAAATATTTTAACATATTATTCTGCTAAAACACAATGCTTTGTTTGTGCTTTTACTCATGTTAATGATATCCATTTTTCCTTTAAAAAATGAAAGAAGGAAATCTTGTTATTTGTGACAACATGTATGAAGCTTGAGGACATTATGCTAAGTGAGGTAATCCAGACACAAAAACACAAATACTGCATTATCTCACTAACATGTGGAATGTGAAAAGTTGAACTCACATTCAGAGTTGGACAGTGGTTAGCAGAGGCTGGGGAGCCAGGAGCCTGACTGGGGAAAGGGTATAAAATTTCATTTATACAGGAAAAAAAAATCCCAAAGGTATTTTGTTCTATGTGGTATGTACAGTAAATAACAATGAATTATATACCTGAAAACTGCTAAGAGATTAGATTTTAAATGTTCTAACCTGAAAAAATTAAAAAACTGTGCGATGAGGGAATGAATATGTTAATTTGTTTGATTTAACTTTTCCACGCCATATAGAGATGTCAAAACGTCAGTTTGTGCGCCATAAATGTATGTGATTTTGTAAATATAACAGAGTGAAAGAGGAAGTGGAGATTCTATGAGCACTTGTGTTTTAGTTACTTACTAGTTGTCTGCCATTCATAGAGCTTCATTCTAGGTGCTGAGCTACACAATAGATTAGCAATGCAAGATCAAATAGATGGGAAATGACAGATGAAATCTCTTGATACTATTAGTGTTCTATGTAGTAGTTCAAAGAACCCGCAGCCCCCTGACATCAGGAAGGTAGTTCAAAGGATAAAGTTCACACCAAGCACACTGCAGTAAGTGGGCAGTGATATCTGTGGAGACCAGAATGAAGCTGCACATGACAATAGTGATCTACAGGTGCTAGAAAACTATAACAATAGAGAAATTACAATCACATGTTTAGAACTAAAGGTGCTCAATTAAGTATCTGGATAGTGGGCAACGAAAAAGCACTCAGTTCAGAAATAAGACGGGATTCACCAGTGATGTGTTGGTTATTTTTCCACCCATTCATATGATCTACAGTGCTTCTATCTAATTATATTTTGTTCTTTTAAAAAGTTAACTTCTACATGTTTTTCAAATATTCCTAAGCATTTTAAATATATTTGTAGTTAACCTATCTTGCAGCATATTTTGTATATTTTTACATACACCTGATTTGTTGTTACTACTAATCTCCTCAGAAATGTCACCAATAATTTCTCTTCTTTGTTAATTGAGATTTGATCCTAATTCAATACTATTGGTTTGTATAGTGCTAAGGAAAGAGTGGCAAGAAACGAGTCTGGAAAATATGCCTTTGCTTGATCTCATAGGATTCTTGTGCTGGGTCAGGAGTTTTTCATTTTATCTCTCTGGGAAATTATATGATTTAACTTTCTATATGATTAAATCATTCTATATGACTACATTATACTATGGCAAGTAAATTTGGAGCAGAGACCTAGAAACTGGAGGCAAGAAGACCATTGTGTAAGTGACAGACAACAGAATCTAAAGCAGAGCAGAGATATTAGACATGGAAAGAGGAAACAGCTTTGAAATATACTAAGGAGTTAAAAATCAATAAGCGTTGGAAATCAATTACATCTAATCAGGACGTGAAAGAGAGAAGTCAAGGGTTATCTATGGATTTTTGCCTGAGCCACCTCTATATTGTCATAATAGCTCACCTGTATTGAGCACTTACACTAACTATGTCGGGCCGTTAGCTAAGTTCTAGATATTTACTAACTTATTTAATCTTTAAAGAAAACTTTTACTATCTGTACTTTATAAATTAAGACAATAGAATTTAAAAGAATTAAGTAATTTTCCAGGTCAAAAAGCCAACGCATGGCCAGATATTGAACTTATATCAAAGGGTTATCTACTTTGCCTTAGAAGAGATTAGAGTCAAACTGAGTACTTCATGAAAACAGAACTTTAGAAATTTTATTTTGGCAGCCACAGACATGGTATTCAATTTCAAAACATTTTGTAAGGATGGATTTTTCAGTTTAAAAATCATGACATTGAGCCAGGCTTGGGGTTCTATGCCCATAACCCCAGCACTCAGGAGGCTAAGGGTCACTACAAGTTCCAGGCCAGCTGGGGAAAGCAAGTGAGTTCAAAGCCAGCCTCAATTCCATAGTGAGACCCTGTCTCAAAAAAGGGAAAGAAAGACAGCGAAAGGAGAGAATACAGGAGGAAGGCAGGAAGGGAAGAAAGGAAGAGAGAATGATGGGCATTGAAGACAAAATGGAACGTAGGAAATATTTTCACAATGCTTTATGCTATACTTTCAAAAACCTTAATATTACATTGACTTAAGTGCATAAGATATCTATAAGATAACATGCCTACTTTAAAAATTGTTAATTACATTTTAAAATCTAATAATACTCAAAAAGAATTTAAAATACACAAAATTTATGTTCACTTGGCTTCATAATTTTGTTTCTTCATTTCACATGGCTATTATCAGGTATGAACCGTATTGCATTTCCACAAGTAAGAGAAAAGATTTAACAATGCAAAAAGCAAATGCAATCAGAGAATTTATTGTGCCAAAATCTAATGGCAGGATTCATGCAGACTTTGCTTGGCAGAAGACGTCATTGCATTCTTGGCTCAAACTCTTGATAACAGTCTCTCTCTGTTTTACAACCTGTGGCCCTATCATTACAGTATCGGCTCCTGAGGATGCTTCTTGCATCCTAATCAAGCTGAACTGGATTATGGTGCTGCCACTGCCACCACTACTTGTATCCAAGAACTGTGCTGGATAAAATTTTTCTCAGAAAGTTTATACACTTTTATATCTTTTATACTTAAAATAGCAAAAGAATGCCCAAAGTGGACTTTTTCTGCATCATTTGCCAAAGAATATGTGACCAAAGTGACGTTTGTTAGAGAATGATCACTGGAGAGATATTGACTCTAGCATTGTTAGCAATTACTGCAGATGAAATAAAAGATTGTTCTCATTAAACATAATAATTTTTTTTACAGTTGGATATTTTGATACTCAGCAGCTTCTGTTTCCTCAAGGATATGTCTGAATTTTAGTACATTTTCAAAAATAGTACCACGAATAAATAGCATTGAGTTTTCATTTTTTAAAAAACATTTCACTTGTGTTTACTTCCTTTTCTTCTTGTTTTGTTGAGGCAGTAATTATGGTATTAGTAGGTTGGAATGCTTTATACGCTCCTTCTCCTTTTTATCATTTTTTGAAAGAGTTCAAATTCATGATATTTTTAATAATAAAGGTTAAGGCATGGAATGTCTCTCCTACTGTAGTAAAAGTTTAAAATATATCTAATATTCTTTCCTCATCTGTTTTCATTCAACTTGCAGTGTCACCCAGCAAACTTGAATCTGTAGGCCCACTATATTTAATTTCAAATAACTTCTAAAAATGTATATTATCCTCTCTCCTTATTACTATTTTTTAAAAATATTGAACTTCTGCATAACCCAAAGTGTGTGTTTTCTTTTTCTTTTAGTCATAGCTCTTTAGAAATGCTACAGCTAGTGACTCATTGTTCCAAGGACACATCACACATTCAAATTGTGATAATAAAGAATAATTTCCTTAAATAATATCTAAAAGACTAACCATAAAATGATTCATTGAAATATTACATGATGTGTAAAAGAGACCATGTAATGGAGAGAGTAAGTAGAAAGGGCAAATGGAGCTAATTTGGGTGGTTTGGGTGTCATGTAAAACACATAAAACAGAGAAGTCAGTAGGTGGTCGTGACTTGAGTGTCTTGAGTGGTTCCTGTGCTGCTAAAAAGGATCCTATATTGAAGGAGAGATAGAATGTGTCAGAGATACATCTCTTTAACAGATATCTAAGGACTGAAAAGACGAAGAAACAGAGGTGTATTGGGCTGAGAATATAGGTCAGCAGTGCAGCATCTACCTGACAAGTGTGAGTCTCATATTTGAATAAATAAGCTGACCTAATTACTACAGTCAATATCCAAAGAAACAATTAACAACTCATAAGTAAACAATTTAAATTTACAGAGAGGTGATCCATTCTGTTCATAATTTTTTAGAAGGTATATATTGAAAACCTAAGAAACTGTCAAAAGAAACTCAGACTTTAATGAATTACACTGTGGAAGAACATAGCAGCAAGAATAGAGGACTAAGATTAATTTGTCAAAATGCTGAAATTAAAAAGACTACACTGGAAGAGTAATCAAAGAATGATGAAAGGGGAACCTATACGTTAGTACTGTATTGCTAATTACTTTAAGTGAGTTTTTTGGAACTCAGTAGCATTCTTTCTTATATGATGAGGAGTTATTTGGTAATTATTAAACAGCTAAAACAGTATTTGTCAGTTTTAATTACTTTACTCTTGGTTTTCATTTTTCATAGGAATTATTTACATTTTTTTAGATAACTCTCTCATTGAACAAATTTACAATGACTTTCAAAACTAAATATTATGGAATATCTTGTATTATTATCACTGTTTTAATTCATATAAGAAGTTTTCTTTTCTATAGTATGCTATAAAATTTAATCCGAGCCTTCTAGTAAATTTAAGTGGTAACCTTAGCAAATAGTTTTGTATTTTTTAAATACAGTGATACTCAAAATTTTCTTTAATATTAAACATTGATTCCTGGAACATAGACTCTGTGATAAAGACTTACATGCAAGGGATGAATTGGGGCATGTTCTCAAGATTGAAAAAATAAATTGAAGTGGGGAGGGGTTGACAGGAAGAGAAAAAAATGGGGTTGAACAAACCAAAAGCCAAACTTACTCGAAACAGAGGGCCAATGATTTTATAGGAAGCTATAAAAATGGAGCACCATTGAGATTTTTCCCAAATCAGAGTTAAAGATCCCACACTGAACATTCACTTGATTCAGACTGTTCCTGGAGAAGGGCTATGACCTTGGAATTCTGGCACTTTTCAGTCAAGGTCAAGTCTGTGGTAACACTGAGTCTCATCTTATCTAGCTGTTATAGCATGACCTCCGGAGAGGGGATCCACACAGCACAACATGGTACTCCTACTATTATAAAATCAATTGCCAAGAAAATACTCTCCCTTATATTCCCCATTCCCCAATATCACTCTAAAATACATCTATTTCTATTTCCTTTAAACAATATTCCCTAGGGATATTATGTTAATACCAAATAATATACTTAGCATACATTTTCGAATTTTATCATTCTGCAGTAATACTCAAAATGGCAAGTAAGATTTTTCTCCTTTATTCTAATTTTGATATATCTTGTGCTGTATTCTCAACATGATTATAATACTATGTGTATCTCCTTAATGCTAAAGTCTAATCAAGATTGGTTCAAATTTGCTTGTTCCTGGTTTGTTTTTAAAGTAGAAAATATGTGAAGGATAAGGATGAAGTGAGGATGCAGGAAGAGGAATGAAACTTCCCAATACCTTGTTTGTTTCTGAGTGCAACATTTGACTTTAATGGATATGACCTTCCTCGCTGAAGGAAGATGTGCACTAGGAAGGCAAAGCCATGAACTTTGGGATCTCTGCACTTGATACTATCAGTTACCTCTCACCCCTAACTCAGTTCCATTTCTCTTGATTCCTGTGTAAGCTGCAATTTTATCACAATTATTCTCTATACTTTGATTATAGTTTGCATCTAAAAGTTAAAAACCACCAAATAGATTTTATATTATTACTAATGTTGATAGACTTTGTTCAGAACAGAATCTATTGGTGCTAGGATTACACTTTCTTCTCTCTGTTCCCTCTGTAACTGTCACTCTGCCATCCTTTACATTTCATCAACACATAGCAATGAAGCTCCCTAGCTCCATTTTGGGAGCTTTTTTATTTATGTTACATATTTCAGCCATGCATTTTATACATTTTATATATTTAATGTATGCCCTTCTCTTTTTTCTTCCTTTTTTTTCTGTCCATATTTGCTTTAAGTTTTCTTTTTGTACTGTGAAGAAATACACTTGTTCAGAAAAGAAGTACAGTATTAAGGTCTTCACTATTTTTCATTCTACTGTTTTTTTTTCCTCCTTTCCCTCCATATGAACTATTTTATTGAAAGTTGCTGTATCATAGAGACTTCTCATTTGAGCCTTTCCTGGTCACACAAAATATGACAGTTTGTTCTCTCTGTCATCCTGCCATGTCCACAGTTACCACCTTGTTCTGTGTTTTCAGTCCTCTCCTAGTCTATAGTTCTCTTTTGTGCCTCTTTATCTTCCTGTTTCTTGATTTACTGCCTTGTCATGGCATATTTGTATAATCAAGTGACTTTATATAAAACTAAATGGAAAATAAATTTTATAAGTACATTGCATCTTAAAATTTTCACCAAATTTGACTGATATTTTAGCTGTATATCAAAGTCTAGGCTCAAAATTACTTTTCCTCCTTTTGAAGATGATTTTGTGTTGTCTTCTGGCTTAAATTGTTGATGTAAAATTGAGCTATCTTTTATGTGTAGATATTTTCCCTTTTTGGAAGCTTTTAGAGTCTTCTATGTTTTATATATGTATGTATATATATATACAGAGAGAGAGAGAGAGAGAGTCTTCTACGATATATATATATGTTATTGAAAAGAGAGAGAGAGAGAGAGAGAGGTCTTTTTCTTTAATCCTACCATGCATGTGATTATTCCTTCAATTTCATAATTTCATTAAAGTGTAGTGTTCTCTTGTCAGCTCTGGAAAATTTGTCTGCAGTGCTTCTTTGAATTTTTCCCTGTTCAGTTTGTTTCTCTTACCTGTAAAAAACCTTCCTGATCAATTATAAAATTTCTCAGATTGACTCATTTTTCATGTTTTCTCTCATATTTCCACTTTTACAATTTTCTATTATGTGCTAAGATTGCCCAAACTTTATCTTCTATTTTACCTCTTTATTCATTTAGCTCAAAAAATCTAGAAAACTGTCTTAATTTCCTTTTGATCAACTTCCTCTTTGGTAGGAGGAAAGGAGGGAACATCACATTACTACTGTCTTAGAGTCCTTTCTGTTCTCTAATTGTCTGACTTGCATTGAAAATAAAGAGAAAAGCCCTAATTTTTCATCGATGGATATTTAGTTGGGAGACTCTAACAGTTATGTATTGCTATACAGTTGTCTGCCCTAAACTTCCTGATTTGAAACGACAGACTTTTATTTGGCTCATGATTCTCCAGGCTACAAATCTGGGCTAGGTGGCGTCAATTATCTGGGCAGGGCTCAGTTGACCTCCCCTGAGGTCACTCAAGGGTCAGTAGCTAGCTGGAAGGTCAGCAGGGCTGGCTGTTTCTGATAGCCTTGTCTGGTACAGCTGGGTGAGCAGAGAAGGCAGATGCCTCTTTTTTCATTTCATCATTCAGCTGACTCGCTTGAGCTAATTTAAGCAGTAGAAGCTAGATGCTAAGAGTGGATAGAAAGGTAAATCCCAACGTGCAAACATTTTTAAGCCTCTACTTACCTCATATATTGTACTATCATGTTGACCAAACTAAGTGAATATGGCCGAACCACGGAAGAAGACTTGCAAAAGCGTGGCCAGGGTTAAGTAGGAGGACCCAAGAACTATCACTGCAATAATCTACCAGAGACAAGATGCAAAACCAGAAATGTTGGTCTCATATAAATGACAGATAATATATAAATACTGCAAAATGTATATACTTAGAAGCAATTTTTATTTTGTTTATTTATACTTTGGTTTTCTCAAATGACAGGAACCATAGGAAAAGGGACAAAGATCTCTCTCAAATGGGAAGAGATGGAGAGAGGAGGAAGGGAAGAAAGGGAAAGGGCATAAAGGAAAGAATTGAGATATGTTACCCACTCATACCAACCAAGTCTTCATAAGGAAGGCAAACATTACGTACTGCAGACATGTACTAATAAAAATCCAATTAAATTTATAAAAGACAATTTTTATATAACACCACATGGTATAAGAAACCAGTGAAAGACATAGTTTGAAATCTTTGGACAAGCTTCATTGGGGAGATGGAAATTTAACAGGTTTATGAAGATAGTGGATCAATTTAGATATCCCAAAAAGCAACATGCAAGCATATAGACAGACTGAAGATGTAGAAGATCAGAGGGAAGGAGGGCAATGGGCATATCTTTGAATTTGTGAATGCTTTCTGAAAAAACTAAAATTCACAATGGATGTGCATAGTATGTCCAGGAGAGGCTGATTGGGAGACTCTAGTATAGATAATATTTTAATACTATATAAAAATTAAAGAATCCTTGCTGGATAAAGTATAGCTTTTAAAATTAATAAAAATTATTTATCTGAAAGATCTTTAACAAGCAAAATTATAATTTAAGAATTAAGGACATCTGATATTTTGAATAAATATATCTAAGATTTATTGAGAATAAAAAAGGTTACAATTTAATTTTAAGCTTCACCTAAATTTTTAGCATGTTGCAAAATACATAACAAAGATGAGCACTAAAGTACTTAGCTGATTATGAAGATAGACCAACACTTCCATTGTTAGGAAATTTGTGAAACCCAAATGATTTTTTCTGCAGTTGGTATAATTTTACCTTATCTTGATTAATGATTCTTCTCTCACTTCAGTTTAGAATTTTTAATCAGAGACTTATCACACAAGAAGCCAAAAACACACCCCAAAAAACAAAACAAAGTACTTACTAATACATTTGGCACATTTTGAGATTGCATACTTATTTCCATGTAATGGAGTAAATTAAGGATTGTTTTTAGAGAAAGAGTTAAATATAAGTATATGTCTTATACAGAGAATGTACGTATATTAGAGTATACCGTAAACATTTTTATGGCTATTGGAGTATTTTCATTTTAAATCAGATTCTTGAAAAAAAATTTTATATGAAGCTAACTAGACTGTTGTTATTGGCATTTAAACATTAATGGGTTCATTGGCTTTGGGGATTCTTACTGTGATAAATCTCTGATTAAATGTATTTATTAACTAATTTTTTTGCCTGAAAATAAAATTAGTTAGAATCACTGATCACTGGTCTAATCTCACTACAATTTCTCAATTTCTTGTGAATTTTATAATTTGCCATTTGGAAAAACTCACCTTTAAAAGTGTGTGTGGTCTAAGAAAATCATGATTAAAGAGTCTCTACATATTTAGCCGGAATTGTATATATTAGTGAATCATATAGGTTACATAACTGTATTACTTACAGTCCATCTACAGGCACAGATTTCAGCACTCCCCTAAATTTGAAAAACACAGCCACTCATGCCAATGGAAGCCCTGATCTTTACACATAAATAGATTCTTTTTAAATCATCCTGACTATTGGAAATAATAAAAATCTCTTGCATTAAATTTTAAGTTAATCAAAGTCAGGTTTAATAGTTTGAATGGTGCACATATGCCCCAAAATGGTTTTTCATTTTGTTTATTGTCCTTATCAGAAGGTGCAGGATACTTCACATTTGCATTAGTTACAAAACTCACAGTGGGTATTGATGTTTCACACAGTTTAAAATGGCCTTTAATCTTTATCTGCATTTGGAGAACTTCATTTGACCCTTACTAAGATAGAAATAACTATAACTCTTGCAAAAATTATCCATTTTTGCAAACTAATTTAATTCTTACTTTTCTACATCCTCCCTCCAATCTCTTCTCATTTTTTCTTCTCTTCCTCCTTCTCTGTCCCTTACATTTGCACTCATTTGCACATATAAGCAAATGAAATGTAGAGAGATTTTCTATGCTTAATAATGCTTGTTTTCCCCATCACTTTTATATACATGAAGTTTAATCAGTTCTACAGCAAATTATTTCATATTTAAAGTTTCACTAAATGTGTCTTGCACCATCAATCATGAAGATTTTTGTTTATAAAAAAATTTAAGATCTTTATTTCAAACATTACCATTATAAATAACAATAATGTACTGTATATTTCAGAAATTTGGAAGAAAGGATTTTGATCATTTTCACCATAAAAATGATTGATATTTGAGAAGATAAATATGTTTACAATGCCTTTAAACAATACATAATACATATATGTATCATATTATTACATGGTATTCCCTAAATTTTTATGATTTTTGTATCAGTTAAAAGGTACATTTAAATTTTATAAAGTAAAGAAATACCGTCACTAAAAATTTCTTTTGATTTTAATATGCAGCATTAAAAGAATACCATAGGGTTAAATTAATTTCAAGAAAGAATTTTTATATTTTGTTATTACATTTTAGGTAAGAGAATAATTAATAACATTAATAGCAACTAACATTTATTGTGCGTGCGTGCTTATTAGGTGTTAAGATCTATTCTAAGCACACTGAGTCATTAATGAATTTATTCTCCAATTCTCCACTTGTGAAGATTCATTTTATCATTAATGATCCTGAGGCATGATAAGGTCACACAGTCTAGAAGATGGTGCAGCCATCTATTTTCTTTTTTAAATTTTCTCTTAGACTTATTATGTAATAACTACTGTACAGGACTGAATAATATTTTAACTTTTTAAAGCATAGTATAATGTATGATTGGTACAAAGTGTAAGACTACTATAAAGAACATTCTTTACCTTATTGATCTATTTTAAAAGTTAACCCTTTATTTTTTATTTCCCAATGATTCAAATTATTTCCTAAGCATGGGCATATTCCCTTATAAAATCACAGAAGAGTCAATAACTTCAGTTTTTTAACTTGGATATAATACTTTAATCCATATTCTAATTTTTGTTAACTGACTTAATAAAGTCATCTGTGCCTTTTTTTTTTCTTTTTTTATTACCACCAATACAGATCCAGTCTAGGTCCAGGGACTGCACTTGTCTTTTATATCTCTTCATTTTGAACATTTCCATTTCCTGTCTTTGTCTTTCACGACACTGAAATTTATCCAAATAGAGTGGAACAGAAATTTTTTGAGCCAATAAATGAATAGTTTGAGAGGCTTATGATAACTAAAGAGATATATAAAGGAAAACTTTAACAAGAAGGGAATGTCTATAAAGATCTCATTAAATAATCAAAGGAAACTAATCAATATATGCTAGGCTGTATTTCTTTATTCTGATCTTTCAAGGAAAGATGGACCGATGTAAGAAAATGAACAATTATCAAACATGGCATTTGGAGTTTTCCATTAAAGCTAAGTGCCCAAGCCAGCAAACCAAAACTTCTGTGTCTCTAAGATCACTCTGAAAATCATGACAAAATATATAAATAGATTAATTAATTAGTTACAACTATTCACCCATAAATTTATGTTGATTTGTTTGTTTCTTTGACATTTTCTGGATTGAACATATGGAATTCATCCTGCAAGGTCAAATAGTTAATTAAGATTATGGTAACTTAGATTGAGCTGCTGGCAGTAGAAATAAAGAAAAATTGATTAAATTGAGTGAAATTTGGGATGTAAAACTGACAGGATTCAGTAATGAATGGAACATGGGAGGTGAGCCAGAGTTCAGAACCAAGGATGACTCCACCACTCCGGGTCTGCTCATCTGACTAGATGACATCATCCACTGATCAGCCAAGGATAATGGGAGAGGGCTGGTTTGTACAAGGGTGGGTCAAGAGTTTAGCTGTGACGTATTATTTTCTTAAATTTTTGGATAGTGATGCTGCATGAGAAATACAGACTTGAAGTTCAGTAAGGGGCTGAGGTGAAAAGGAATTCCAAGAGTAGCCTACGTATATGTGATAGAAGCAACACCGAAAGTGAAAGAAATTGTGTAGGAAGATTCTTAGAAAATGGAGACAAGAGACGCAAGACTAATCCTTAAATATGCATCCATTGAGTTTGGTGGAAGACAGCGAGCCTTCCGGGAAACTTTGGGGATTCTGCAGTCATAGCAGAGGAAGTCAAAGTAGAGAGGAGAGTGTCACAAAGACCGGAAAAAACAGTGATTATACGAATCAGGAAATATTCATCTCTCCTAAAGGTTGGGAAGGGAGCAAAGAAGTTTAGTGTTGAAAATGATGTTTGAGGGCAGGGGATTTAGTGGTTCAGCCGCCTGCCTCGCAAGTCCAAGGTCCCGAGTTCGATTCTCAGTACCAAAAAAAAAAAAAAAAAAGAAAGAAAATGATGTTTGAGGTTGGAATCATTGTGGCTCTGTTTTCTTTATCCAGAACTTTAGTGTGGAGTAATGAGGGTGGAAGTCAGGCTGCAAAGAGTGGTCATGAGAAAACTAATAGTGAGGAAAGTGAAATTACAGACATGTGTTGTAAATAGTGACTGAAGAAACAGAATACAAAGTCTTTGTAAATAGGAAGGGGTGGAAGGGTTGAAGGGAGGGCAGGGGAATGGGGAAAAAATAAGAACCAAGGTATGTCATGGAAAGATACAAATTCCTAATGATGAATCTCAACATATTGTGTACCTATAATGTAGCAATATATTTAATGAATTTTTAAAAAAAGAAACAGAATAGATAGAAGCTGCAGGGTATTTCTCTTCCTTTTAGTTTATTGGTACATTTTAGGTATACTATACAGTTACATTCATCATTGGGATCTTGTACCTTTACATGATGCATCTTGGTTCTTTTTTTTTCCCCATTCCCTGCCCTCCCTTCACCCCCTCCACCCTTCCCTATTTACAAAGACTTTGTTTCCATGTTTTTCCTTTTCTTATATTTTTTCTTTTTCTTTCCTTCCTTTCCCCTTCCCCTCCCACTTCCCCTACTCCTTTAAACATTTTCTTCCTATTTCACAATATCAATTATACATTTTGATTCTTATTTACACTTTTAGTTTTTCATACCAGAGAAACTATTTGGTATTTACACATGTGTATCCTATTTAATTCACTTAAGAGTATGGCCTCAATGTCCATCCACTTAGCTATAAATGTCTCTAGTTTCTCATTTTTATGGTTGAGTAGTACTCCATTTTATAAAAAAGCACATCTTCTTTCACCAGCCTCCAGTTAATGGGCAATTGGGTTGTTTCCAAATTTTAGCTATTACAAACTGTGCCGCTATTAACATGGATGAGCATATATCACTGTGGTATGATTCTTTTAATTCTGTTGGGAAGATACCCAGTAGAGGAATAGCTGGGTCAAATGGGACCTCTAGCCCTAGTTCTCTGAGGTATCTCCATACTGATTTCCACAGTGGTTGCAACAGTCTACACTCCCACCAACAATGGAGAAGGGTTCCTTTCTCCCCACACCCCCACCAGCATTTGTTATTGGTTGATTTCATGATAGCAGCCATTCTTTCTGGGGTGAGGTAGAATCTCAGTGTTGTTTTTATCTGCCTCTCCAGTGATGTTGAACATTTTTTCATATGTTTATTTGCTGCTTCTACTTCTTTCTCTGAGAAATGTCTGTTCATTTCAGATGCCCATTTTTTAATTGGGTCTTTATATTTTGGGGGTCTGAATTTTTTGAGTTGTTTATATATTCTAGATAGTAGGCCTTTGAGAAACAGCTGGTAAAAATTATTTCCCACACTATAGGTTGTCTCTTAGCTCTGTTGGTGGTTTCTCTTTCAGTGCAGAAGATTTTTAATAAGATGAGATCCCAGTTGTTGATTCTTTGTGCTAGTTTCTGTGCTAATGAGGATTTGTTCATAAAGTCCTTTCCTATGCCAATGTCTTCAAGAGTTCTATCTAACTTGTCTTCCAGCAAGTTTAGTGTTTCTGTTTTAATATTTAGATCTTCAATCCACTTCGATTTTAGTTTAGTGCATGGTGAAAGATAGGGGTCTAGTTTTAATCTTTGGCAGTTTGAAATCCAGTTTGTCCAACACCATTTATTAAAGAGACTATCTTTCCTCCAGTGAAGATGGTTGGCTCCTTTCTAAAAGATGAGGTGGCTGAGTATGTCTAGAGTTGTTTCTGTGTCTTCTTACCTATTCCACTGATCCTCAGGTCTGTTTCTTTGCCAGTACCATGCTGTTTTTATCACAGTGGCTTAGTAGTAGTTTCAGGTTGGGAATTGTGATATCCCCTGCCATGACTCTGTTGCCTAGAATAGATTTTGCTACTCTAGTTGTCTTCTGGTGCCAGATGAACTTTTGGATTGTTTTCTCTAGTTCTGTGAAATATGCTGTTAGGATTTCGATCAGGGTTGCATTTAATCTGTATAGCAGTTTTGAAAGCTATTTTCACTATATTGGTTCTTCCTACCCAGGAACAGGAGATGTCTTTCCATTTTCTTATATCTTCTTCAATTTCTTTTTTCATAGTGTTGTAGTTCTCAATGTAGAGATCTTTTGCTTCCTTCGTTAGATTGATTCTTAGATATTTCTTTTTTTGGGATGCTATTGTGAAAGGGATTGTTTCCCTAATTTCTCTTTCAGTAAGTCTGTTATTTTTGTACAAGAAGGCTATTGATTTTTGAGTGTTGACCCTGTAGCCAGCTACTCTACTGAATCTGTCAATTAAGCCTAAAAGTCTTTTGGCAGAGCTTTTTGGGTCTTCTATGTAGAGTATCATATCATCAGCAAATAATGACAGTTTAACTTCTTTCTTCCCTATCTTTATTCCATTTATTTTTTTCTCTTCTCTAATTGCCGTGGCTAATGTTTCCAAAACTGTATTGAGCAGGAGTGGTGATAGTGGACATCCTTGTCTTGATCCCGATTTTAGCATGACGGTTTTCAGTTTTTGACCATTTAGTATGATGTTGATTTTTCATAGATAACTTTTATCAAGTTGAGATAAAGACCATCTATCCCAATTTTCTGACCTGCAGAGTTTTTTGAAGTTAAGATGGGATGGAGTCTTGCTTTTTAAAAAACATGTTATTAGAGCAAATGTAAATACCCATGGAAAAAATTAAGAAGATGTTTTTGAATGCATAGAAGCATTAAAAAATAATTGCAAGTGTATGTTGCCTGAGGAGGTAGGAGAGGATCATGAGCTGAGCAGAGGAGATGGGCTTGCCCTGAGCTGTAGAAGCAGACTTTTTGCCATAACAGCAGGGAGAAGACAAGGAGGGGCACACAGGAAGAGTTGTAGGATTGGAAGCAGAAAGTTAAGAGTCCTCTTTTTTTAAAAAAATACACATTTCTTTATGATGCAGGAGCTTTGATTTGAAGAATAAGGACAAAAGCAGAGGTAGTATTAATTAGCATGAAGAAGACTTGGTATATTGTTATGGTAACAAGTCAGGGAAGAATGGGAAGTGTGGGGGGCTCCTGAGATGGAGATCATACCCTCACATTGAGTGTGTTTTCCTTGTTGCACATACACGCACATGTGCACACACACACACACATGTCAGCACCACATGGCTATTCCTTAGCAAGCTAGAAATTTGCTGATTTATGGAAAATTTGTGCAAAGCAGATATCCTTAGAAAACAAAGGATTTTATATGCTCTTATAGAGTTATTGAAATAATTGGTCAAAAAAAGCTATGCTAAATATTAAAGAAAATGAATGAAGTTTAAGATTGGTGCCTTGAATGAAATAAAATGACATTGTTGTAATGAAATCAAACAATCTAATTTTTTACAATCCAAGTGTAAGCAGAGGAGTTTGTGCTTGAACTTTTGGTTTTAGATGTGGAGTAGTCTCAGTTAATGCCAATGTGACAGTGAGAGAATGTAGCTGAGAGGTGAGATGTGAGAGATTCTCCCCTGATCAGGGGATCAAGGACCCAAGAGTCTCAAGACTCAGGCACGTGGTGATGAAAGCACCCCAAATGGGAGAGGAATCAGTGATCTGTGGACATCTGGAAGCCATCACCAAAAATTTTAATAGATAAAGTGCAGTGTGACTCAGAAATGAGAAATGGCAGCAAAGAAGAGCAGACAGAGAATGTTATCTAAAAAACAGGAGAAAGGTTTTTGTTTTGTTTTGCTGTGCTTTGCTTTCAAAAGAGGTCACAGAAGGAATGGTTCAGAATTGATAAAGTGTGGAGGAACCAAGGTGGCCCCTGAAATTCATGGTGCCTAGAAAAGTACTTAAAAATTTGGCAGAGATAGGGATGTCTCCAGAAAGGTAAGCCACATTTCAGGTAAGCAAGGAGGTGAAAAGAAAGTTGGCAGTAATCTGGTATCTGCTCATTTAGGTGTATTGATTCTAAACAGTCAGCAAAATATGCCGAAATGAGGAGCATCATTGGGCCAGATTAAAGTATAGTTTCTGTGCTCTAAAGAAAAAAATAAGCCTAGCCTCTGAAAACTTCTTTATAACAGAGCTCTGACTTGTGCAGTGTTGGGAATTATTTTCCTTTCAAATGTTACACAAAAAATGTTAAATTTAGACCCTACTTCTATATTCCACTCAAAAATATTGTGAAAGGCCATTTTGTTCCTAATAGTCCTCTCTCTGGAATGTTCCCCCATAAGATCTCTGCATGGCTCACACCCTCACCACCATCCATCTTTGCTTAAATGGTATTCTTTAAACAGGGATTCTGCAAAGAGCCACAGGGACTGAAATTTCCTTATCCTCCTCCCTGTTTCATTCCCCTCTCCAGTGCTTTCTGTCCTCTGGCATGCCACACAATTGACTTACTACTTATTTACTTGTTTGCCACTGTCTTATCTCACTGGAATGCAAGGTCCCTGTGGGCAGGTTTTTCTGTCCATCTGTCTCATTCACAGCTGTATCACCAGCAACTAAAAGGGCACTTGAAACATTGGATTCAGTAAATAATTGCCAAAGGACTAAGTTAGTACACACATGAATTAATACGCAGAGAGATGAAATAGGGTTTGAGGACAACTCAGAAGAGAAGTTATAACAATATTCAAATCAATGAATACATTGTTGGAGTAAATGTGAGGGCTTCCTGTACCCTCCTGGGTACAGCACACATGTGGACGAATAAATTGTGCTTTAAAGTGGCCTCTTCATTTCAGAATCACCTCCGGATTACAGGATGATTTTAATGTCATTTGAGAACTTAATTCCCTATCAAATAGCCCACTGAATAGTCTCTTTTTGGTTTAATTTTCAAAACCAAATAAAACACACTGCTGTTACTCCAATGAGCCTGACTCTGCAGTTGAGCGCCTCAGGGCGTGTCAAGGCCTGGACTCAGATTCTAACTGCCAATTTCTGTAACTACAAATATTAAGCTACAGGAATTTCAAAAGCATGAGAATGGTTGAAGAAAGCAAGGCTATATTTCACCATTTTAACCTCAACATCCCACTTGGAAAGCCATTTTCATTTGACTAAATTGTGTAGAACATAATTTGCTGCTGCATGAACTTCTGTCATGTTTTGTTACTAAGAACTGACCAAAAGAATTATTTTTTTCTATTTTACTGAATAGAAATTCCACATCTGATGATCACAGTGATGAATCCTGATTTTTCTATTAATTTTTGTATCTGGATTTTATTTTTGTTTTGTTCACTTTCAGCATTAAAATTTAGAAAAATTATATCTCCATATATATGTGTATGCATATATATGTGTGTGTATATATGTATATATATGTAAATATATATGTAAAATGAGCACAGACACCACGACACCACCATTTGTCCTAGAGTACAACCAGGTCATATTCATGTTTTCTTAAATTTTCTCAGAGATTATTTTTGATTTAAAATATACTAACTGTGTGACCAAGACTTACAATTTTTACAATGCTCCTTTCACTACACAATGTACATATTTCTTATCTTTTTAGAATGTCTATGTAAATCTGACATTAAACAAGGGTAGAGAATATTGATGTCAAAATAGAGTGATGCTTGACTAACCATCTTGTGCCCTAGGCAAAAACCTGCAAGAAGATCCAGCACTAATTTTAAATTTCCTTTTGAGCTGGATGGCATGGGATTGTTAACATGTTGTGTAATGATCTGTGGGAATCAATAGGATGTCTGTTCAGTCCTGGAAAGATAAATATGGATGAGCCCCATGCTATCCGTCATCTGAGCTTCTGGTGTCAATGCATATTCCTACTTACCTCACCGCATGGAACTCAGGAGCAGGCACTGGTCCCATAGTAATCATACTGTTGCCTTTGGGTCCCATGTATCAAAAGCTAGATCTCATTCTTTATATTTGTATATGGAGAGACTGAGAATGCAGCTGCACTATTTCCTCTGACTTTTACTAGAATAAGATAGATATTGCTGATAATTAACAATGAATGTAGTGTTAAATGAAAAGACCCAAAGAGGAAGCATTAAAAGAAGGAATCCTAGATTTTTGCAATGCACTTCAGACTTTTGAGACATTTGTTTTACCATGACTCAGGTAAATGTTCCCTCGTCCAGCAGAGTTCACTGTTCCTTTTGTGTCCCTGCTTCCTGGTTTCTCAGTGTGTACTAGCCATAGAAATTGAATTTAATTTAAGAAAGTTGGCTTTTTTTGACAAGAAGAGCAGAAGGCAGTATAAAACAGATTTTTTTCTTCCAAATTTTTTTTTCTCTCTTCCACTCAATACCCCAGAAAACATATACTCAGCATGCCAAACATGTATATAAAATACCTGTGAAGGCTTTGCCACTTATTCTTGTAATAGTCTATTGATAGATAGTAGTTGTGACATATTCAGTGCCAGAAGGAAAAATCTGGATAACAGGAGTAGATTCCAAGGCTTAGAAACCCCTATCTGGTTTAAAAACACTTCTCTATTTTTGACTGATTTATTTAGCTTGGATATAGTAAATTTTTCCCCAGATATAGCCAAGTATTTTGTAATTCATGCTACAGTAACAACTCCATTCAGGAATGGAATAAAATTATTCTGTGTTCAGAAGCATAAATCTTAGTACTCAACATTTTTTTAGAATCAAGATATTACATTGATAATGATAAAATGAGAATATGTGTCTCTGCTTGTTTCTTTTACAATCCACAGATGCAATCATTTTAAAAGGGAGAAAATGAGGGTCCTTTGTAAATTCTACCTGACTTTACATTGATAATAAAAAATACTTTATATTAGATTCCATCAGTATTTTATTTTATAGCATATTATACTTTTTCCAAAGAAGGAAAATATTCTACAGTATTCAGCCTAGTTAAAAACAATATTTTATGTATGAAGTCTACTCTTAGACAAGACCTATACTAGTTTTATTAGGTAGTTTCATTTTACACATGAAAACTGAGACTTCGGGAAGGTAATAAGAGGACCAGTTTCATTATACCTGATGATCGAAAGTGTGGCCTTTCTGCTTAACTCACACATGCAGTATCTTGAGGAGATTACTCACTCAAAGAAAGGCAAAAGTCATAACAATTGGAAATTATGATAATGATTATGATGGAACAAAAGAGATAAGAAGAAAGATGATGTCACCGGAAAAGGATGAGTATGGTGAAGAAAAATAAATGAATCTAGTGGTTATATGTATAGTTCAATTGTCGAGCACAGAGCGTGATCTTAGCCCTGGGTTCAATCTCCAGGGAAAAAAAAAGCTTTGGGGTGGGAAAAACATACAGCACATTCAGCCAAGATCTAAATTTTCATTTCAGAACTCCTTCCCACACTAATGAAACCCTCACAATTTTTGTTAGCTTCCAGTGTATGAGCAAGGTTTTTCTTACTGTAAGAGAACTGAAATTAATGTGAACAATTCTATATGTTTGAAAAGTATTTACATTATACATATAGTATGCATATATGTGTGTATATATAGTTTTACTCAGTGTTCTTACCTCAGAGATTCCACATTATTTTTACAACACATATATGATTAAGTTAACATAATTGGAATAACTGAGCCTTATTAGTGTCTGAGTTTTTAATCTAGAGTCCTATAGTTTTTCATTGTAGATGGAAAATATTTATTTACTCTCCTTCATTAAAGTTTTGATCTATTTCTTTTAATGTAAGATGCCATGGTAGCAAATTATTTATTTGAAATTGAAAAGATCATTCTTGATTTTACTGTAGCTTTTAAAAATTATACAAATTCACCCAGACACTAAGCCTTAAAATGGGATCCATAAAGGTATAGTAATTTAAGAAAAAAATAACTCCCTAATTTAGAATAGTTAAACAAGTTCTGTATGTTAAACAGATGCATTGAATGTGACAGTATGTCCCTTTTGGATGGGCTCATTTTAAGTTAAAACTTGAAAAATAGAGCTGTATCTGCTTTTCATCTGTGTCAAAAATATATAACTTTCTATAAAATTGTTTTTTTCAACTGCTGACACAGTTTTCCCCTTTTCCTCATCCCAGGGGTACCCTCTTTCAGGGAATGATTTAAAATAATGATGTATAGATGTATTTATAGCTGTGCATTACCTTTTCTCCCTGATTATGTCCTTCTTGTCTGAAGGACATTACTATTTCCTCTCTATGGAAGACAAAACATGCTTTCCAATATTTTCTGAATTAGGAATGAAAGAGTATTCCTTAGGTTCTTATCCAGAACAGCAATCTGAAGCTGTAGCTCCATGCTGGGGATAATCTCACCCGCCAATCCAGGGCCATGTGGTAATGTGTGAAGCATGCTTTGGCTATCACAACAGGGAGAGGGAAGGGTTGCTACTGGCCTCTACTAGGTAAATGCCAGGGATATTTCTAAACACTCTGCGATTCACAGATGAGGCCCTTAAAGAATTATTCAGACCCAAATCTCAGTAATACTGAGGTTGAGAAATCTTCATCTGCATTGAAAAAAAAAAATCTGAGAAAACCATTTGGAAATTAGTAAATTAGCTAGTTTCACCAGAAAAATTTCATGGAAGTAGACAAAGGCAATTTTATCTCAAGATTTACTTACTAAAAATTAATCTTCTCTGTCTTCTACAGATATATCAAAGCCTAATATATTGCACAAAGCTGAGCCCTCACCAACTACTTCCTTGTGGAAAAGACACACACACACACACACACACACACCATGACATTTGGAAGAATACATTATTTTGTGGCAATTTGCTCAAAGAGTACCCAAATACATTGTCACTGATTTTGCTTTTTTTTAATGCTCTATCAGGAAATTTGTGATAAATGCAGTATTAGCACAACAAACTGGAAATAAAAATGGATACTTCAAATGTTTATTTCACATATTAATTATTAATTTATTGATTATTTTAAGTAATAATTAATAATCAATAATTTAATTTAATAATTAAATGTTCTCAGAGACGTCCAATCTAACTACTATGTTTTAGTCACATACCCAAAAAGTTAATAAGAGCAGAGAAGGCTTCTTTAATGTGCATGTTAGCTTGTACCATATAAAATAAATTTTGGGCCGGGGATTTAGCTCAGTGGTTTCACTGCCTGGTGCGCAAGCGCAAGGACCTGAGTTCAATCCCTGGTGTCAAAAAAAAAAAAAAAAAAAATTAAATTATTTTTTGCACTGGGGAGACACAACTAAAACTCAAGATGGCAGTCATGTGAGCACTATGAAAATGAGACAAAGAGATCATATCTAGTACAAATAATTCAGGGGCTACCTAATTTGGATTTTATTTCTTCTTTCTTTACCAGGATAATTATTCTTTCATTTGTTTCTTTATAATATAAATGCTTAAATAAGGTTCCCATCAAATACATACAATAATTGATTCCAGATTTTAGCTCAGAATCTATCAGAGAAAAATTTATATCCTATCTTCTCTATTAATATGACTGTATATATTCCGTTTCCTTCTTTTTACCACACACCTATGTGAAATTAAAATCTTTATTCCTTATCCTACAGAAATGATCATATTTGTTGCACCAGTCTGTTCTTTCTGGGTTACTTTTCACTGCACTACAGATATGAATGACTTAAATTACTAAATACTTTTATAATTGTAGAAATACGGCTTACATTTGTACTTCATAAATCAGTAGAGAAAGAAGTAATTTACATTATGACTTTAGAAGATCAAAAGTATCTATCACTGCTCTAAGGAAATAGCCACTGTTAACATTGTCTCCTGGATGCTTTTATAGTACTCCCCTAAGAGAATCATTCATGTCGAGATTGAAAGTCCTGTTTGATGGCAAAGTGGAAAGTGGTCATCAGACCAGTTAATATGCAATTTTGATCATTCCTGTAAGAATTATCAAGGGTATATCAATGTGCATTACTAGAAAAATGAACAGCACTGTTCACAAGAGCTTGGCAATTAATTAAATGATATGCTTGTTCATCTTGCAGGTCAAGCAGATAATTGTGCTGAGAATTGCTTTGAAATCATGCATGGTTCAACTTAGCCCTTCTGAATCCCAGGAGAGATTTACAGGTCACACTGAATATCACACTTCTTGTGGATGTGGGACTAATACTAGCTAATCCTGTTAGCATTCACAATGGGATAAGAGATAGCTAAAGATTCACATTTACATGGTACAAGCTAACATGCGCATTAAAGAAGCCTTCTCTGCTCTTACTAACTTTTTGGCTATGTGACTAAAATATGATAATTATGTTGGATGTCTGTGAGCACATTTTGAATGTCTATGATAATACCAAGTTTATTTTAATTTCATGTAACTTTGCTTTCCCATTTAGGTAAAACTTAGCCCCTCTCCCGCACAAAAAACTAGCTATAGGAAAATAAGAACATATAGATTTGTTCTTTACTACTGAAATTCCAAGACAGTATCCTTAAATATAGTACATTAAACTGACATTAAAATTTAAGAAAAATTACTTTAAGGGAAATATATTTCACAGAAACAGATTAGTCAGAATCATTTTTAATAATTTCGCTAAATAGTTTTTGTCTATAATAAATTTTATAGTGTATCATTTTCATTATTTTGAGGCAATTCAATTACAGCTTGCAGATTACGGGTTGGATTAATCTTTATTTGAAAAACAGAAATAATTGTATGTAAAATACCCTATATTATACATTTAGACAATTCTTGGCTTATGAATAAATAATATTCTTTTATCAGTCTGCATGTTGCTAATGTCTATAGGATCATGTGAAATGGACTTGGGCCTTTTTATCAATAAATATAAATAAGAGTGTCTGCATAAATCTGTACTTCTTGATAATTTTCTTTTAACAATATCCAGACACCATTTTAAGGTATGTCTTGAAAGTAACTGAAAGTGTCCCCTTGTTTGTTACATTCTAAAAATAAAATTCATTATTATTTGGGAAACTTTCAATCATAACACTTACAAACTAATACAGCATAGTCAGTGTTATCCTGATATTCTAGAACCCTTGTGGAACAATTTATTTGCAATCATGTTAGAACATGGATATTTAATCGTGAATTATAAATTTATCATATCGTTCTTTGCAATAAAAGAGAATTCTATAAGATGCATTTTGGACTGTATCCAAAAGACTATTTATTGTAATTTGTAAGAATTTCAAACACCATTGCCTACAGGGTCCAGGCAAGTAGAATACATGCATGAGATAGTCTGGATATTAGGAAATGGTGGAATGGTTTAGGGAGCTCAGGATCCCTAAGGCAAATTCTTTCCATATGGGAATCCCAGCACAGTGTTGCTAGAGCTTTGGATTTCTCAAAGGACAATAATAAATAAGATTTATTTTTAATTTTTAGTGGTGTATTATTTTTGTTACTCATCATGTAAGATAAATAAATATAAGTGGAGATGACATGAAAGATGTCATTTTACAGTCACGGGAAAAAGTTTTCACAAAATGAAACATAAATTTTCTATGAAGATTGTGGTATTTGCTGTGTATCCTACTGGTACTATTTGATTTATGCAATCTTTAGAAATAGGGTACTTCCTACTATTACCCACTTCCATTTTTTTTTTAAATATCTCAAAAGTAGTAAGTGTTCTACATAAGATTTTAAATGATTTTTATTTCTATCAGCATATACCTTGTTACCAATAGAACCCTAAATTATTTGTCATTATTTAGTTGATATTTTTGGAATTCCATAAAATATGATTGTTTAATAAGTATTTGTATAGGATAGCTTTTGTTACATATAGAGCTACAAACAATTTTAAATAATACAAATGGCATTTATTTTAACTCTGTTTCTCAGAACAAATAAAAACAAGATTCTCCAACCTCAACTCTCTCCTGCAAAAATACCTGTTTTTAAAAAGGATTTTGTATGTTTATATTTTATCCCTTTGGCTGATTCTATAATAGCAATCCATGGCTCAGGAAAGAATGTAGAAATGCAGAAATAGTCAAAGGATAAAGCAACATAATCTACCACCGAAGAAGCCAGCCCAGAAGCAGCTGAAAAGGATGCCTCTCCTCAGCTAAATAGCAAACAGTTGAGAACTCTAAGAGCCCTGAATATGGCAAGGCTGCTCTAAGAATGTGTTGGAGGTTTAAGTTCCTTAGAAGGAATCTGTTAAAAAAGTCTAATTTGAAGTATGATGCTCAAAGACTTTGCTGAATTCTTTTTCTGAATTTTTACTCACTTTACAGTAAATGACTATATGAAACCAAAGTCTGATCCTATAGTTGATTTTAAGTAAATAGGAATTTTTTTAAATGTGGAATTTTTTAAAAAAGATATATGTTGTATCAGTTTAGGGGATCTCGCAGCTGTTCATATTTTCACTTCATAGCACGTGTCACTGTGACAAATGAAAAATATTTTCATCCACTAGGATTACTGAGTTGCTGAAAAGCAATAAACAAACTGTAACAAGAATTATGTATGTAACTGACAGTTAATCAGACTATTCACAGAGCACTAATGAAGAGAATGAAAAGATTGGATAGTGTTTTCTGCTGACAAATAGTCTACATTACATTAATAATTTATTAGCTAAAATTTGTGATTATTACTAGTTAATGTGGTTAGCATTGACTTATTTTAATGATTTCTCAAACAATATAGGATGAAACCATTACATATGGTTCACTTTGAAATATTTTTAGTAATATTTTCTTCTTCAAGGTGCATTTCTGTCTGTAGTCTTTCAGAAAGCAAAATAGGGTGAATAAAATATCCCAAGATTTTTCACCTTATTCCAGTTGAATGGAAAATAGCTTTTTCAATTATTTTTTTCTTCCAAACTCAAAATGTTAAAATGATGAATAATTACCTTGAGTGCAAGCATTTCTTGAAAAGAGAGCCTTCAAGAGACTTTTTTTTTTTTTAAGCCAATGGTACTCTTTGGAGATAATCTCCCTCCCTGGAAGGGGAAGTTGAATTCTTTGGTCAGATAAGTGAAAAATTCTACGTAACATTTCTCTCCATCAGAGACCCTAGCCTTCCAGTCCAGTAATATGCATAATTTCTCTTTAGACCCTCAAATCACTTCTTTAAACAAAACATATAAAAAGCTTTCTACGTATTTATGGAAAGTCAAGAATAAATCACTCATGCTTACTTTGTATTAATATATGAGAATATTAAGTACAGGCTCAAAAACAAGAAGAAAATTGAGAAAGGTGTTTTCTCTTCCCTGCCCTGAAACATCTTTGGACCCAAATAGCCTCCAGATAGATACAAGTCATTTCCATTCTGGTAATTAACTTTCTAGAATAAGTTGTCTAAGGCTTTAGACAACAAAAATTTTCTTTAAGATATGTTTATTAAAAATCTAAGAAAAAAATTTGTGCACTTCGCATACCTCAAAATCAATGTTTATTTCATGAAAATATCATAAAGTTAACAAATACCTAAAAGAGGACTGATGATTTTCTTTTTGCCTGAATTAGTATAAAGAGAAAATCACCAAAAATTAATGTTCTTTTTTACTTTCCAAGATTTGTTGATAGAAAATATTTTCCCCTGAATTACTAGTGATATGTTACTATATCATTATTTCTTTAATTCCCAAAACAGTGCCTTTTCTCTTGATGCACATGAGAATTTTACTTTTTTAAAGTAATGCTCTCATATATGTAGAAATGACAAAAATATAAGAAATACTAATCTCTTTGACACCTTTGGCATTTATGAAGTTAATGCAAACTAACTTGTCCAAAGGAGAAAATGTTTTAATAAATGTTGCCAAAAACAGAACAAAACGAATAGTCTGTACATACAGTGATCACACACAGGTTCACCAGTCAGATTTAGTTTTTATGTATGTATAGGTGGACTGAGACTGTATGTCTATTATCTAAACAAACCTTTGTCTTGTCAGGCAGCAAAGGAGAAAGAACATAATCCTTGGTGTCCTGGAGAATGTTTGCTGGTCCTCAGGGAGTGACTGTCATTTAATTTAGGCAAGTTAGTGTCTGCCTAAGCTCTGTATATTTACATATAAGTTGTTTGTTGGGATGGGATGGGAGTGGAGAGAGGGAAGATGCATAACAAACTCTTTCCCGTGACTATTTTCTAAAGTATGCTTTCATGTGGGATGAGTCCTTAGTGAATGAGTAGTACAGAGGCAAAAATGTAATGTTACAGATGGAAGATCTCTGTTTTCCCACACATAAGAAGTGAGCATGAGCAAAAAGAAAACTGTTTGCATATGATCTATATCTGCACATAATGGGAGAGAAGTGCCTTAACACAAAGACTTACTGCTAGCTTGGCATTAAGTGCACATGCCATACAGAGCTAATAGCTCTTTGTGGCAAACAAAACTCTAGATACTGGACACTGGATACTGGATACTGTGTGTTACCCTGTTCCATTAGGATTCAGTGACCCACCTACAGATGGTCCAGACACTTGTTCCTTGAGCATGAAGGAAGATACACATGTATTTCACTAGAAGGAGTTTCTATTTGGCACAACATTTCACAGGTGCTATCATCTTTTTCTAATACATGGGACTTTCAGCACAACATTTCAAAACTTGCTGCATTGGAAGAACTGAAATTTTGTACAGCATTCACAAAAGAAATGTACTTTATTGTAGGCACTATAGTTGAGGGCAGTTATATGAGGGAGAAACTTACTAGTCTTGTGTACCTCTCACATAAACAGTTTGAAGTAGAATAAGGTTATTTTGGATCATGGTTTCAGAGACATCAGTCCGTAGTCACCTGGTTCTCCTACTGTGGACCTGAGGTGAGGAAGGAACACTGAGGCAGAAGGTCATGGTGGAGTAAAGCTTCTGTCTTCAGAGCAGTAGGGAAGCAGAATGAGAGGGAAAGAGAAGGAATCTGGAAAAAAATATACTTTTAAAGCCTTGCCCCAGTGACCTGCTTCATCCAATTAAGCCCCACCTCCTAATCAGCCTATTCAGCTAATGAACTCAACCATGGATTAATCCACTGGATGAAGATAAAAGCCCTATGATCTAATCACTTTCCCAAAGCACATTTGTTATGAGCTTTGGAAGGATATTTTAGATCTCAATTATAAAAAACCTCAGTGTAAGCACTGAAGTACAAAATAATAATAATGGTAACTGTATAGCAATTACTAACAGAAATCATAACCAGAAATATGATCACCATAAATGAATCTTCATGTTTCTAGCCAACGCTGAACCATTTCCAAAGTATTTTTTTCCCAAAGTTAACATTCATTTTGTACTTCCTGTGTACCAGACATTGTGTTAAATACATCCAGTATATTAACACATCTAATTATCAGTTCAGTTTCATAGGGTTCAGAATTTGATTTTGACCATTATCCAAATTAATATAAAAAGGCTAAAATGAGCAAATTCACGCAGTGAAGGGGAGTCAGACCCAAATGAATCCACTCGTGTTATATGTTCAACATTTGGCTGTTGAGAAGCAGAAAACGGGAGGTATTGCTCAAATTGGGAACTCATATTTCTACATTTACCTTTTCTTTCTTAATATTCTTCATTTCTGTTATTGTATACTTACAGACAAATTAAAAATATTTGAGCCAAGGACTTCCTACTACAATAGTCATGTGCCTTGGTCTTACCTGGAAAGTTCCCAGCAAATCAAATGGAGCCCTGTAACCACCTAATAAGTAGAAAGTTGCTACTTTTTCCATCTTACTAGACCCTTATGGGGGGAAAGTTTGCAAATATTGCAGGCTCTAGGAGAGAATTGGGGGTGGAGGAACATAAGTTGGTGATTGCTATAGAAACTGCCTTCCAGAAAGAGAGGCGATCACTTGATTTCTCATAGAGAAGTTAATTCCCTCAGGTTTCTCTAGGCATCAGAAAAACAATCTTTTCAGTCAAATGATTTGATTCCTTTAGGACTTATTTTTATCATTTCTACTTTGAAAGTGGTAAGAGACTACATGCAAAACTAAACACTACAAAAAGTTCCTTAGCAATTAAAAAAAATAAAAAGAAAATTATCAAATTTGATAATTGGATCATGAATTCAAAAATAAACTTTTTGCAATTTCAGTCAAAAATGAAATATGTGCAACATATCTGTACTTTACTATTCAGATATAATTTTCATTTCAAATAAGATAATTTATGAATTTGTCTACCAATATGCCTTGAAATAACTTGGTTGGATAAAGACCTTTGACTTTCATACACATTTCTAATGAATTAATGTTTTAGGATTTAATAAAACTGCATTGAATTGGTACTCACACTTTAGGAAATGCACAGTGTATGGTCAAAGTCTATACCCACAGCTAGACCAGGAAGGAGCCACAGAATGGATCCCTGTTGTCACACATAGAGACTGTGTCCTCTTAAAGATGTGGAGAAGTCATTCCAAACTTCCATTTCTTTCTCCACAAAGTGAATATCACTTTGCTGTGAGTACCACTGCCACAATTCTTTTTTCTGGTACTGAGGATCAAACTGAGGACCTTGCACTTGAGTGGCAGGCATGCGCCACTGAGCTAAATCCTCGGCCCCTGAGTCACAATTTTTTAATGTTGGTGAAAATATGATATGTACAAAAGCAAAATTTCAAACACAGTTCCAAGCACATGGTAATGCCTGAGTCAATGATAGCTCTTATTATAATTAGTAGTATGGAAAATTGTAAGGAAAATTCCCTAAAAGACCACAGAATGAAAGTCATTTAGCTAGTGAACACTCTATATAATGGCCCATCTATCATACATGAATGTGTATATATATTTATATGTTATTTATATTCATAGTCATATTTTTTTTTTCTTTCCAACATATAAAAAATAAATAATAAAAACTACCCTGGAAAACAGATATAAAGTAAGCTAATGAACTCTGGCTCAGTTATACAGGAGCACAGCCAAGAAATCAACAAAGTTCTACATTTGTGTTTTCATGTGTTACAAATTTAAAACTTTATTTTGTAGCACAAAAGTGAATCCAAAATGTGTATGTCTTAACTGTCAATTTTGAGATTGATCTGAATTTACCAGGTAAAGTTAAATTTGGTGAGCATGTTTAAATGAAGCCTGTTCCATTTAATTTTACTTCAGTAAATCATGATGGTAGCAGTACATTCCCTGTATGCCTTTTTTAAACACTAAGTTTTATTGGACACAAAGAGTATTTTAAAGACCTGTGGAAGTGCTGTTGTCTTTAAAATGCCGTGAAAGGTATTGTGAAACTTATATTTGTTTAGAATTTTTATTTTATATCCCATTTATTTTCCTTGGACTTGAATTGAATCACAATAAAAGGCTGAGATACAATAGGAATATTTTTTTAAAGTAGAAAGCTCAAAGACATAGGATGCTGAAAGAGGAGATGGACAGCTATAAAATATAAAGACCAAAAATGTCGGCCAAGATGATTGTTTGTTAGGCATGAATTTACGTCAAAACATATAAATGAACCTGACGGGTTTCATAATCATTCATTCCAGATCAAAACTATTTATTCTTCTGTAAAGACAAACTTCTCCCTAAGACCCAGGAGGGATAAATGTACTGCTTGATTCTTATGACTAGAGTTTTAAATACCTATGGATAATCTCTTCTTCAATAATGACTTTTTTTGTGGTGCTGGGATTAAACCTGTGCTAAGCAAGCACTCTAGCACTGAGCTACACCTCCAGCCCTTCTTTAAATTGTATTTTTGATTTTGAGACAACATCTCAATAAGTCCATCAGGTTGGGCTCGTATTCATGATCCTTCCCGGCTGGCAGCACTGATCTCCACCTTTTAAAATACATGGAATTAGTTAAGCTATTTTTAGCTAACCAACTTTAATTAGGAACAATTTTTGTCTCATGTGTAATACTTACTCAAACTTAAGATACCTGTTTTTTTCAATTTACTATTATGTGTAATGTAGATAATATTACTAAAATTTTTTCTCTAAATTATGACATACACAGATTACTACTGATGACTTCTACACCTACAATAACCATTATTCATTCCCTACCATATTTTTGGATAATTTTGTATAGTCATCAGTTTAAATATTTCATAACTATTCACTAAAAAGGGAGTCAATTTAATTTCAGATTTGCAGAAAAAATTCCAAATTGCTTCTCATTATTTTGTATCCACCTAAATGCATGCATAAGACTATTCTCCTGCCTACATTAAATGATGAATAGGATGTAGTTTAGAGAAGCTAAGTATTTTGTGATTTGTCAAGCAAAAAAGAAGAAGCAGCTGATGTTGATCTAGACCGAACAGTATAGCCCAGGAGCTTTCCAAAGCAACTCAAAGTGTGCTGGGTAAAGTGATTATTCAAAACATCCTCATATCTCATTTCCTCACTTACACCTCCGCCCACAGGCATTTTTCCTTTTCAGGGCTGCTGATACCCAGATTGCATCTACAAAAGCAATAGGGTTTTTCTTCCCAGAATAATTGTCCACTTTATTGTGCAAGTCCATAGTCACATTCCACACAGAGGGAGCAAGGGCCAGGTCCCTGTGAAGGCACACTCTCACCACTCTCAGCAGAAAATAAGAAGAAAACTTGGGATTGATCTCTGCTTTAGAACACAAATTTTAAAATTACATCAATTTTCTGTATAAAACTCATCCTCATTATATGATAAAAAATACAACTGTATTCTAGCTGGCAGATGACACAGTGAACCAAAGTATTCAAATCTGAAAATAAACTGGAGAAACTTGAAAAATAACCACTCGAGATCATGATCCCACTTTTCACTATTGCTCTCAATTCCTCCAGATTCATTGAATTTCTCATACTTTTCAGAAATGCAAAGCAAAAGTAAATTCTTCTCACACATGACAAAATAGCAAAATTAACATTCTTTAATTTCTGGTATTAATTAAAATGTCCCTAAACAGAATGGCATTTGTCTGATTTATATTAATCATGATATTCATATTTTCTCTCTCTTATAAAGATTTTCTACTTTAACAAAGATTAATTTTTATTTCTTATAATTATGTTAATTATATAGTTAATAAAGCACAATCCAATTCAGATATAACATAGTTAAATTTTTTTGAGAAATAACAGTTACCAAGAATAGAAATAAAAGTGGAGCACTTAATTTATATCCTTGCTATGTACATCTTTCTTATTTGTTATGTTTATGAGCCAACAGTTAGAAACAGGAATATAAATCCTTTTCCAATTACATTTATAAATCATTTAATATAGCATTTTAAGATAATAAAATATAGAAAATAGATACTTTTTATTTTTCAGATTCTAGGAATTTTTTTATGTATCTTAGTCTGTTAGTAGATCAGTAGGTTGTGTTGTCCCAGCTAACACTTATGCTGGATTCACTGCTGTATACCATTTAATCCTCTATATCCAGCTAAAGTCTTCTTTTTCTCATACGGAAGGAAGACTGCTCCAGTGAAATTGTGTCTGTGATAACTGCAGCCACGTTACCTGGATAGACTTGTAGAACTTGGAAATCCACTCTGCTGTTTAAGTTTACAGTCACACACTTTTTTAAGATACTGTAAAGCTATGTATAAAACTGTGTGGCAATTTGAAGCTCCTCTCCCTCAATATAACCAAAGAGAAAATCAATTTTCTTGTGATTCCCTTGCTCAATATAACCTCAGTATACCTTATTTAACTTCCAAGAATGGCCAGATCTCCCCAGAAAAGCCTGCAAAGTCATCCATGAGCTTATTCTTGGATCTAAACCTTATTTTTTATATCTCTACCCTCTTCTTAATCAACACTGTTTCCTTTAAACACACACACACACACACACACACACACACACACACACGCACGCACGCGCATGCGCCCCTTAGCTTGCAAATCATTGTTTTACATGTGTTCTCTTGTGCTTCTGAATCTTTCTAGTAGATCCTCTTCTTGTGGCCATCCTCTCTGCCTTTAACAATTAGCTACGAGAAAGCATTCACTTCCTTCTATAGAAAGCCTTTTGAATTCACTATTCAATTATATGCCCTTCCAATGTTCTCCAAATAATTTAACTTCAATTTTATACAATCAGATTAACTATATTTCTTTATTTATGTGACTCTTGTCAATAATTTGACTCTTGCTAGTAATATCCATTGCTTGTTTACTATTATGTCTACAAATACAGTGTGACACAGTAGGCATTAAATTCATAATTATTTGTATGAAAGGAAGGGATAGACCAAAGCAGAGGGAAAGGCAAATCGGAACTTGGCTGGCACTTAGTGCCAGGAAGGACAAGAAATTAAAGTGGAACAAGAATGGAGCAGACCCTTAAGCTTAAATACCTGGGTGTTGTATAAACCGGGGAGAAGCCTGAGAAATAACATAAGCAGCTTTTAGAGACTTGAAAAGCCATTTAAATATTATAGATGATTATGTTGTAATAATTCCTTTAAGCATGAGGAACTTAGACTACTTATCTTCAATTATTGTCTGACCTCACAGCACTTTAAATTTTAAACAAAAAATTTTTGGATAATTTCTTTCACTAGTGATTCGTAAAACCTATTTCATACTTATTGCTCTTAGAATACCTAAAGGAACAATAGTTGATTCTCTAATTAAAACAGTTGATATCTCAAGGCATGTTTGAGCCTCAGAATGCTATCAGTACATCAAATTATATCTGACTTCTCATGATTTGCACATTAACAATTAGATACGGACTGAAGTCACTTTCTTTAGTTTTAAAGGTCTCCAATTCACTCTTATATGAAAAGCCATGTAAAAGAAATTGCTCAAATTTTTGGAAATCTTAAATATAGGTTTCCTTGCTGCAAGGAACAGAAAACAATTCAGTCAGCTCAAGTAAGCCTAATTTGTCAAAAACTGAATGACGGCATTGGTTTTGCATGTTACTGACACCAGACTAGACTCTATTTATCTTGAAAATCAAGTATTATCTGGCTGATTGAAACTCTCATTATCAAAATTCCAAGTTTTTAGAAGGAAAAATATGAACAATTCAACTTTGGAAAGGCACCATGCTCTGGTCTAGTCAATTATGCCCAGACAGAGAGAGAAAAGAGGGTAAGGATAAGATTTTGAGGAGCATAAATTCTTTCTTTGTGGGACAGATCAATGGGGGGAATTAATAGGTTGTCTGGACATGATTGGCCTCCTTCGAAGAGGTTCACAAAAAAGAATCCTCCTTGTTTTCATGAGGCTGTAAACGATCTTTACTAATGATTTTAGAAAATTATGAAAATTTATAAATTGTCAAGTTGTAAACAAAAGTCACCCTTCTTCTAATTAAGTGAGCTGTTTACACAGTATTTCTTCCCAGCTCACATGCTCTGGCTCAAGATTCTATACTTACAATAAATTTAATTTTTTTCTCTTGGTTCATTTCCTTTAAATGAGATTTAAACATACTGCAATAGTTTAAGGTTAAAAGTGACTCCTATTCAATCTTATTGAATATCACCATGCAAATGTACTTTACATAAATTTATTTGAACCCTTTATATGTTTTTGCAAATTGAACTCATATAAGGGTGTCATTTTGAGAAATATAACTGTTTGATTTCTTATGACTCCAAATTGGAGCATATTTTACAAATCAAGTATTCCCTGATTTGTAGCTAATGGAATTATCTCTAAAATAGTTTTATAACATAGTTAAAATTATTTCCTCAAAACTAATTTATGTATTCAGCTCTCCTGGAAAAATTGTATTTTCTCTCAGACATTCTGGTCATTTATTATCATTGTCATGTTTCCCCCATATAATCAGAATTAGTTTAACTGTCCCTTAGTGGAAGAAAAAAGTTTCAACATTTTTCTGTTTGACATTATTTTATCTAGGTCTTTCTTTATAATCATTCAGTACCAGAGAACACAATTTAATTAGAGTGATCCAAAAGTGAATTATTAGCTGATGTTCCTCTGAAATCATCCATAGGACTGCTTCAGATTAGAGCCTCCATTACTTTCAAACTTGTCACAAGGACTCAATTTCCTTATTTCTGCAATCTCAAATATGTACCCTTTTCGTCTTGGGTAAATGACTGCTACACACTATTTTTACATCCACTTCCCTGGTAGCAGCAAATAAAATGCCAGAAATGAGTCTTGCAGGCTTCATTTGCTCTAAATTGAATCTTTTATTTAATATTCAATCAATTGCTGTGTCCAAAATTTACTGACTTCCCCCGCGTGTGATTGATTCATAAACTTCACTTCTGAGTAGGATACACCCTACCAAATACAGACCAGGAGCATACAGCTCATATCAAAATGACCCCAAAAAGTCTCATATGTTCAGAAGTGGGACTCCTAGAAGATTATTGGATCATGGACCCACTATATTCATCTACAGACTCATTGATGGGTACATACCTTTGGAAGTTATATTCCTGTAGCTTATCCTGCTCTCTCTGCTTCATGGCTGCCATGGGTGAGCAGTGTTCCTTTAACCAGGACCTTCCACAATCCCATTATGTCTTGCAGGCAGCTCATCATGGACTAAACCTGAAACTGTGAGCCAAATAAAACTCTCCTTTATTTTGCAGTTGTCAGATATTCTGTACCAGTGTTGAGAAAGTTTTCACATTTAAGGCTGTAAACTGAAAAAAATAGGTATTCTATGAGTACTTATTAAAATATAAATAATGATAATTAATACTGACTTAGCACTATCTTATTTAGGCTCAGTATTATATATTTCCCATACATAAACAAAGAGCAGGTAGGTATTATCTTCATGTAAGTTGGGCAATAAAATGAAATCTTTGAGAAATTAATTATCTGAACAAAAGCCTTACAATTTTTGAGTAAAATTTCTAGATTTTTATCTAACTTCCACAACATGCTAATCCAGTCACCTATTCTCTGGCAACTAGTATATTCTCATAGGCCTAATGAGGTCTAACTTGTTTTCCCATTTTGAAAATTCAATAATTCTATGATTATAAAAGTATTAATTATTGGTCCCACAAGGAAATTGCTTTGAATTCTGACCTTATTTTTTCATCCCCTCTGCAAAACTGTAACCCAGACACTCAGCATCTTTGGTCCTAGCCTTCACAACATTCTCTTGCTTGATCTTCTTGCTTTCACGTTTCTCTCCACCAACTGATCCATCCTACCAATAATGGTGTATTGTATAATAGTCACAAGGTGATGGCATTCCTTCCTTGTGCTTCTTCTTGTTCACTACTGGATTAAGTTCAGCCTTCTTAGTTTTGTAAATAAATCCTTTAATCTAACCCCAACGTGCAGTTCAGAACTATAAAGTTCCTCTTTTCTCTTGACTTTCTCTCACAGCTTTTCACCATTTGCCATATTCCCTGTCATCCGTGTCACTTAAAATTTCTATTGTCCCTGGGTTCTCCTCCCTGGTCAACTCCCTCTGATGTTTCATACGTAGATGAAGAATAAGATATTTCTATGCAGTCCTTCCTGACTCCCATAAGGAAAGCCATTCAACCCTGCCTGTGTGTACCATCAATGCTTCCATGGAAATGTGCAAAGTGCATGGGCAAATAGATACACATTAGAAAACTTCTTGCTAGTTATTGTGAAAATTCTGGATAAAATAAACACGTTCTCTGTTTTTACTTCTGTCATGTCTAAAATCATCATAATCAGCATTGGGGATTTATGTCCCTTATGATAAAGTGTTAAGTGTGGAGGCCAAACAGCTTATAGGTGTCAGTAAATTGATGTCTTTATATTTCAAGATCAAGTCTTTACCTTTTTCACTAGACTCAAATGTGGTTCTCAGAAACTAGTCAAAGAAACTTATAAGAAGAAACATTCCTGATGTGTTAATATATCACAGAAACTTCCACTACTAGAAAATTGAGAAGACAGCACCATTGAGTCTTATACACTCTTTTTTCCTGTGACATTTCTGGAATAACAATTTAGAACATGAAGGCTATAGGAAAAGCATGGAGTTTAAATAAAAACAATTATACACATCATCTGATTATACTATAAATCACACTATCGGTGCATGTCACCTGTGTAAGGCAGGAATAGGACCAGACATGCATCCTTACCCATAATACACAGAACCTAGGAGGCATATTTAATGAATGACTGAGCAGAGGTGTTTTGCTGCTGGGTAAGGTAAATAAACAGAGACAACAGGTAATAATGGCAGCCTGGAAACTTTCAAAGAACAAAGGGGTGACTTAAAAATTCTAAGTACAATGATTTTTTTTTATTTCCAAAATATCTGCTCCTCACCAATACACTAACACAGTTTACACTGAATCTATGTCTAAGGGATGCCACCAAATGAAAGAGAAAAATGCCTTTTTTAGTGCTGTATTTAGGGAAAGATAAAACAGAAGAATTTAAGAAACCAAAAATATATTGTTATCACAGACAATTATATATATATATATATATGATATATATTCAGGGCTTTAAGGAACAATAACAGCATATGGATTGAAGAATGTTTTATCTGGGCAATCCTTATGAATGTTTCACATGATGTCAGCTCCTGAGAAGATAGTGTCGATTGTGACAACTCAGAAGTTATTAATAAAGGAAGCCTCTGTTTTGGCATGATTCAGATCATCTATAATCATATAATCTAAAGAGATCTATCAAGTCACACCTGGAGTAAATGTATTTTAAATGAAAGTTATTTCAGCCAGTAGAATGAAAACCTCATGTTTCTTTCTAGCAAAACATAACAGCAGCCTTTCCTCTGCAGAATCAGTAGGTCAATGTTGTGGAAATCTTAACTTTCATGTTACACCAGGTATCACTGAGTGTTCAAGAGAGAATAAGATTTTTTTTCCTCATGGAAATATTACTTAATAGTCTCATTAGAACTTTTCTCCCCTCTGTGGAGCTTTCTTCAATAAATGCTTTGGTAATAGGTAAGAGTACAAAAATATTGTCTTTCTGTTGAATTTCTGTGTAACAGAAACATTAATTGTAATAAGTTCTCTAGATGTAAAATTTCAAATACCATCTCTTACTGAATTTCATACTAAGCATATGTGTATATACATTTTTACTTCGTTTTTTTAAAAAGGTATTCATAGTGAATATATTTATTAAAGTATTGTGGTTCTTTAACAAATAATTACTGAAAATATTTTATCTAGAGCAAATATTTATATTCTCTAATTGTTCATGCTGATTGTAATGATAGATACATTTAAATTAAGTTGTTTTGTATTTTAGTAAAAGATGCTAGCCCATAAGTAACTCCATAACTTGACAATGATCTTTAGGTTTATTTATTACCAGAAAAGATTCTTTCCCAATAATAAAGGAAGGCCTAATTTCAGCTATCCCTAGGCCACATCATTCTGACATGTTTCCTCTAATTTCTCTAAAGGACTTAATCGTTCTTGTTGTCATGCCACAGAACAATCTTCATCACCATTCCCTGCAGTCTTTTAGCTAATGCTTGTTCTTCTTAATGAAAACAATTACCTGGGCTTAAAGACTCTGTTTAAGGAAGGAGACTATGAGAAAAGTTGAAATGATCAGAGATTTGCAGAAGAATCATGTGGGAAGTTTAAAACCCACACAGGATTTATATTTAGATTATAAATATAATTTCTCCAAGTTGCGCGTGGAGGGCAGAGAGAGAAAAAAAGAAAAGAAAGGAGAAAATAGACAAAGCTATGAAAAACAATTTTCCCTGTAGGAAATCCAAAAGAGTAACAAATATGAAATATGCTCCACTCCATTATGGATTAAAGATATGATAATTAAAACCACAATAACATATCACATTACACCCATGAGATTAGCAAATTTTAGAAAGCTGGACAGTGCCAAACGTTGGAAGGAGTAGTGGGAAATGAGAAACCTCCTGCGTGGAGTATGGAGCCATTCAGTCATCCTGAAAAACAACCTGTGGCAGTCCTTAACCCAATGAAGGCCGCATACCTACTCTATCCCCACAAGTCGCCACAGAGCATATCCTGGAGAATTCTCACCCAGGCTGTGAGGGAATGTGCACTGGCATGTGCTTCAGGGTGTCATTTGTGCTAACAAGAGCTTGGAGACCATCTAGGTGCCTGTCCTTGAGGAATCAATAAACAAAAAAGGGAGGGTACACATTACAGATTACCTCACAGATCCAGAGGTAGCTGGAGCGGCACTTACACAGCAACAGGAGTAGCTCTTTAAAACATGCTGATGAATGAAAATATAAGAAAAAAACATCTGGTAAAACACTTCTACTTCTTAAAGAACATGTGCACAATATCACAAAGTTTTACAAGGGCAAATTAAAATAACGGGATAGCAATAGTCCATATAAGGATGACTGTTAAGTGGGTTTGGGATGTGGCAAAGCAAGTGGAGAATGTGAATTGAGAGAAAAAATTGAAAATCACATAAAAGACAAGGCCCACATAAAGAGTGATTTACACTATGTAGCTATAATGTTATGCCTGATTCCAACCCTGTACATGCAGTCCAAAAACAAAAATCCAGAAATCATGATCTGCTACCTACACAATGGTGCAAACAGGAGGAAATGGCACAGATTTGCAATCCACCACTTTCATTTGATATTCAAATCATCTACCAAATACTCTGTGTATTTGAAGTAAATGGAATTCCTTGAAAAAAACATCTGCTCACCGCTAAAATTGCAATTTCCAGACGAAAATCCTGCTAAGATTCACCTGGGAGCATTAACCTCACTCCAGTGTCCCTTCCAGGGAGAGGCTTCAAATTTCAAGGCATTTGTAACCCACTTAACTACATACAGAGCCAATCTACTGAAGTTGGCAATTTATAATTTTGAGTTATCTGTTCTGAAGGAAAGGAAAGTTCTGTTTGATTTCTAATAGAGATCAACGCTTTCCTGGGAATAGTGCTGCATATGGTTATAAAGTCCCAATGATGCAAGGCCCTTGTCTTTGGTGGTGCCCATTCAGGCACTCTATGTGTCCATAGTGCCCCAGCAAGATGGCTTTGATATAAAATCACTGATATTTAAATATCAAAATGTAACTCTTTGGCCTGGCAATAACCCTCCATGTGGGAGGCTGGATGTGATTTCCAGATCGGCTCTCTTGTCCTTGTAGCTGCAGCATCTGGAAATGGTATTTGCGGTCAGGGTAATACTTCAGTCTGTCAGAATATATTTTATCTGAATTTTCAGTTCGTTTTGCAATTTATTAATCCTTCCAACACCTGTAGGAGGTAGGCAGATATTTTTCCCCTCGAGGAACTAAGGCAATAGAGAGTGCAAATGAGAACTGCACAAGGCCAGACAGTGGGAAGAACGGGTGGAAATCTTTTGCAGTTTAGAGGACAGCCGGTCCTATTAAATGGTGACCTCCGCTGACGCTGTCGTTAAACACATTTTAAAGGAAATTTTATAGGTTGTCAGTGAAGAAAAGCTTTTGGAAACCAAAATTACCAAAAGCTTAAGGAACTGAAAAATAAATGTTGACATTTTAAACTGTGTTTTTAAAATATTATTGCACATTCCATTTGGTTGAGGTTAATTAGTCAGACCACACCAAAACTGTAATAATTTGACAGTAAAAGTTGGAAACTTGTGGCCAGGGTAGTATCTATCTGTTGGAAGCATAGCAGCTTCGTTGAAATGATTTCTCTTTGGGGGAAATAGTCATATTTTACTTTTGCTTCCTCCTTCTTTTTGATTTCTTAGTTGACTTCAAATCTACTTTCAAAGTTTTATGTACATTAATGGAATTTTCCTGACAGTTCATGGGCAGTTTATCCATGCTTTTTTTCTTTTTTTTGGCTTGTTAAAGTGACAATATAAAAAGGTCAAAGAATGGGTTCTTTTTCTTGATTGTGGACCTTTCTTTGTGTCAGTGACACTGTTTGCTGCCTCATCTTTCTGGAGCCCAGTAGAACAGAGTGAACACTTAAGAGGCTGTGTTAGTGGCTAAGAAAATTAATATCAATAGATTATATATAATCCATGTTTGTTCAGTTGTGAAGATAATGCAAAAAAGGATGCAAAATAATTCCTCAAATACATATGACTAAACCTCTGCCATATAGAATTAATTTCTACATGATATTGTCTCTTAATCACACTAGGAATATCATTAGTTTGCTAATGATATTGTCCTTTTTCCATGGTACATACTGACTATTATACCAAAACAGAAGACATTATGATCTTTGTCGAGTGCAATCTTCTCATTAATATTTTAAAATTTTGGAAAAAGATACATATTACTAATCTATGCATTGCTTTTACTTTTACTATTCAAATGTAATATTATAAGTAGGCTTTTCCTAATATTTTTCATATTTGCTTAGAAAGCCAAACCTTTTACATAATGTAATAGAATCTCTTTAATATTAGATTGTTTTATTATTAATGTTATTATAACATTATTGCCATGTTAACATTAATATTAATGCAACAGTAACATATGACTCATATTAATATGTTGCTAATACAATGTTAAAACTACTAAGGATTATATAAAAACAAGTAATCATTTCTTTTAATCAAACTGCCTTTAAATTTTTTGTTATATTCCCTGTGTGCACTTTCAAGTTAACTTTCTAGGCAAAATGATGATATTGGCTTCTCTCATTTAAATTTTGTTTAGGTATCACAGGCTACATGCAACACAGACATGATGACATAATGCAGTTCTGTCAAATATATTTTGTGATATTAAACAGGGCTATTGTATTATGTCCTCTGTGCTCATACTGATAATGTAACAATCAAACAAACATCCATTGCAAATTATTACCTTCAAGATGTGGAATTTGTTGGGTTTTTTCCATAAGAAAATCTTACTATCTACAACCTCTAACATATGAACTATTTTATATCACAAAACCATAACTTAATGAAAAAAACTATGTGAAAGTGCCTTGCAAAATGCAAAGTGCTATTGTTTTCCTGAGATAAAGAATTTAATTTTACCAAAGAGATATTGAAAAACATTTTGAAGTCACTTTTTTCTGAAATGAATTTCCCTTTTTATTTTACACATTTGAGAATGTGATGAACAGTTGTTTGGTTGTCTCTTGTTTAGTAGACATTTCGTTTATGCCTTGTTCCCTGCCCAAACATTACCCATCCATAGCTTTACATGATTTTAATGTCTTCTAGAAAACTCTCTGCTCATTCAGATCCACTTTCAAAATTTCAGCTTAATTGGCACTTTTTGTAACAACAAGGTATAACACTTAATCTTTTTTCTCTAATACCTATTCACTCCATTGTCTGGTACATCTAGATTTATAAGAGTTAGAAAAAATACATACCAAAAGAAGTTGTCTAAATTTCACATTTTTTTATTGGGAGTTAATCAAAAATAAATGAATAAATAAATAAACTTAATGTCTCTTCCATAAACACATTTTTACATAAAAAAACATTTCAAGTGGAAGTCCTTAAATTTAAAACTATGTTCTACGTGTAACTGACCTTGCTTCATCTTTCTAGACACAAAACCTCACTAACAATTGCATTAAAATAAAATCTTAAATGATGACTAATCCTTTTCTATTTTCATTCATTACAAAACTTTTCACTCCCTAACTTAACCTGCTTTGACCTTGTACATGTTCTGTTTCGCTTTATATAAATGGCTCTGCTCTTTGTCTTTCTACAGTTACACTTTGATGATCCTCCTTATTTTTTATCTCTCTTCTTTGATATTTGTTTTCATTCTGTACTTCCTTTTGTCCCATCTTTGCAAATCAGAATAACCATTCAAATTTAATAAAAACCCATTAGAGTTAAAAGAAAAACAAAACTATTGCATCATTCACTGTCATTTTATGCACTGCACAATAAGATCTCTTTTTCTTTTATCATAAAATGTTTCTACAAGCAAAACAAATAGATGAGTCTTAACTAAAATATTATACTGATTGTGACAAGAAAACACTGCAACTGAACCCTCAAACAAAATGAAAAAATATGTCATTAAGATTATACTCACATCCTAAAAATATGCATCTCATGCAAATGTCATTTTACTGGTTTTGGCATCCAGAAAATAAAAGAAATAAACAGAAAATGGTAATTGGGTTTTAAAGAAATCCTTGATCCAAACACACATAAAAGATTGAACATTCATACTAAGATAAACTATCATGCACACACCAAAGAAGAGCAAGTGATACATTCATCTGTTTGCAAGAAAATTGCAATATTACACTTAGACCCAGTTTATTCCCAGGGTGAAGGGCCAGCTGTGCCAGACATCACAACACACACACAGTTAGAAATTACAACCACTTTTAAGTGCCTGCTTGTACTCCTTTCTACTTTTATAAATGTCTTAAGTCATCAGTTAATAAAAAGTATTTTTAAATAATAAACTATAAATTATCGATGTATTTAATAATTATATAGGAATATGGGAAACCAGCACAACTTACAGATAATGACAGAACTAAAAATCGAGACATCAAACTACAAATATTTAAAAGTGGAGTATAATCTAATTAATTCAAAACCAGAGAGAGAAAAAGCATTTCACTTTCAAACTTGACTTTTGGAAATAATTTATCCTCAATACTTGCTCTATGTTTCTATGAGTCACTTTCACTCTCCCCTTTTCTTCCCTTTTCCACATTTCTCACCCTCTTCCTCTCCCTCCTATAAGCCTTCCTTCCTGGGAACAACCTTAACCAATCCTTTTCTCACTTTTCTCCTCTTTTCTCCAGTTGAATAAAATCTTCCTCTTCCTTCTAGCCCCACGTATGTTGCTAGATACCATCATTTCTGAGAAAATTTTGCTAGTTCTCTTGGAAAACTTTAGTGGCCTTCTCCACAGAACTTTTATTCCTCTGTCTATGCTTATTGAAGCCTGTCTTATACTGTTTACTCACACACACACACACACACACACATACACACACACACACACATTTCAAATAACTAAAATTCTTATAGAAGGAAACTGTCACTTTTCATATTTTTGGTCCTCTATGTTTTAGTCAATGCCTAACAAGAAATATGTGCTCAATAAAGGGAAGAGGGTGAAAAACAAAATTAAGATGTGTTGTATCCATGTACCAACTTGGCAGGACAAATGTAATCATTATGTAGTGCAAATCTGTAGTAAGAAATATAAAAATTTTAAAAAGAAATTAATATTTTAAAATAAGTCTTTAATAAAAAATTAAATGAATGTTATGATTAATTAATCACATGCTTAACATTCTAAAGATTAAAACATTTAATAATATTCCTCCACTTGTATTTAGATCTCACAATAAATAAGACAAATTAATAAATAAATTATAGTGGAAGATAACCTGAGTTGTTTATAAAGCAGACATTAGCCTGTAATTTGCAGTCAAACTCTTCTAAATAGGCATTTAAATTTTCTGAAAAATAAAAGAACAAATTTTAAATTCCATAGAATCAATTCTTCTAACAAGAATTAATTCACTGTAAGAACTACAAAGAATTTTATTAACTATTGTTTTCATTTTGTTACCAATACATGACAAAAGCTCTACAAAATTATCCTTGATTTGAGATAGTACTTATTCAAAAGTTTTTATGGTATGAGACTTTTTTTCATAGTACTAAGACAAATTCATAATTATCTTTTTATTTAACTTTAAAATAGTAAAAACATCACATAAAATGTAGAACTGTGCTTCACTGGGTCCATAAGTGGTTCACTCCTTCTGATATCAGTCTATATCAAATTTAGTTTTACTTCTTTTCAGTTTTTTTATTGAAGCCCATAATGATTACATTATGGGCACATTTGAAGCCCATAATGATGATTACATTCCTCACAGGAAGTTTGTACATGTACATAACACATCTTAATTCTTTTTCATTCCCTTATCTTCCTCTCTCTCCCCTCTCTCTTTAAATCTTGATACTGTTCACTTTTACAAAAGATTTATCTATTTCCTCCTATCGATCTTTTATTTTGCTCTTTATATTTTCTTTGGTTTTTGTGTGTAAGAAAAAACATGCAATATTTAAGCTTGTGTCTGATTTATTTCACTTAACGTACAGTATCAAGGTGCATCCATTTCCTAGAAATGACTCAAGTTGAACCTTCTTTGTGGCAGAATAGTACTGCACTGTGTATGAATACCACACTTTTTTTTATCCATTCATCAGTTGATGCACATTTTGACTGCTTCCAACATTTGGCTCTCAAGAATTGTAGGGCTAGATGGTGCTCAACTTATCACAGTTCAACTTAGAATTTTTTGACTTTATGAGGATGCAAAAGTACACCCATATAAATATTTTGTCTTTCACTTTGGGCCCAGAATAAAATAAAACCTTTGAGATAATTAACATTTTGTTATATAACAAGCTTTCCACTAGATTTTTCAGCCATACTACTAGCTAATACAAGTGTTCTGGCAGTGCCAGAGTAGTTTAGGCTAATCTGTTATGTTTAGTTGGTCAAGCACATTAAAAGAATTTTTGATTTATGATGTTGTCAATTTAAGATGGGACATAGCCCCATCATAAATCAAGGAGGATAGATAGAATATATTTGATCCTTGTCACTTACAGATTTGATTGCTTATTTTTCAAATTTTACTGCAATTTGGGGACAATACTAACAGTACCAATAATAAAATGATAATTAAATTAGCTCTTAATAACTGGTCACTTCCTATATGTCCAGCATCATATTGACAGTTTTATGGACATTATCTTGTTTACTTCCCTTAACAGACTTAAGAGGGAGATATGATCATCATTCCCATTTTAATGATGACATTCCTGATCCTTGAAGAATTTAACAACCTGCCATTGATCAGCATTTGGAAAATTCAGGAAGTTAAACCTAAACTTATTTGACATGTAATCATTATACTATGTCTTCTCTATCTGTAGGTAAAACTTACAAAATTGTTCTGGTATGTTAACAGAAATCTCAATCCATCTTATTTCTTTATCACCAGTTAATCCTTAACACTGCATTGCCTTCTATGTGAGAATATTCATAACTAGGAATATCAAACCTACTAAATATTCATAACTCAGCATTTGAAACTCAGTTATATTAAGGCAGAACAATTGTCTTCATCAGAAGAAAGATATTATGCCTCTTATTTTATAGGGTCAAGAAAAATATTCACTATTTGTCCTCATTTACTCAAATGACAATGAATACACTACATACCTGTAAAGAACAGATGATCTTTTGTTTCAGTCTTTCTACTATATTAATAAAAGAGGAGATTCATGAAGACAGAAAGATATAATTAAAGTCAATGCCATTTCTACTTGCAGATGAGTTCATACTGTTCAGCAAATGCAGCATTTACATGACTATGCTCATGCCAATGTCAAACACACAAGCACACGAGGAACTTGCCAAATTGAACATTTGAAGGGTGAATGCCAGACTCTCGAGGATCTTCTAAGCTCCCTCGTGTATAAAGATTTTTTTTATGTAGAGAGTGGAGACTTTGCATTAGGATACTAAAAAGCCATGTTCCATGAAGATATTTGAATCATTGTGTTGTGACTTAATCTCCATGTAATTTCTACCACCAATAAAAAAGATGTTTTACATGATAACTGTGTGTAAACTAACTTCCCACTTTGGAAGTGTGTTTTCCACAGCAAGTTCTTTATGAATGTGAGCAATAATATGTTTTTTTCATGGAGAGGTGGTCTTCTCACTAGAAAAAAAATTTTAAACCCAAACCGCTTATCATTAATGAAAAACAACACTGATAATCCTTAAGTAATAAAATAGCAGGAGAAGGAGAAACCTACGGAAGCTATTTTGTTTATATTTATTTTCCATATTAACAATCTAAAATCTACAGAGATTAGAAAATTCCCCCCATATTTCTCAACTAAGAAATATCACGACTGGGAATATCATATCTATTTTTAGAAATAGATTTGTAATGTGCATGACTATTCTAATATTGTTTCTTCAATATTAGTATCAGTGAGGAACTTTTATTTGATTATAATCCTAATGAGGTTCCTTTGATTATAATCCTAATGAGGCAGGAGTGGACAAATTTGACCCCTTCTTTCTTTTGAAAAGTTTGCCGTTGACTTCTATTAACATGCACCCTCCTAGATTTTGCCTTACACAGCTAGCTAGTTTCAATCTCTTAGTTAACTTCTCCTTTCTTAGAAAACTATAGTTTGGACTTCCTTGAAGCTTAGTTCTGAGTTTTCTTCTCTCTGTAATTCACTGATATCAATTCCATATTAATATGTTCATAAGTGAGAGTGAGAATTTATATTAAATTTATATTAAAATTAAATTCTAAAATCGAGGCATGTAGAGAACAATTTTTGCTCTTTATCATTTGATGAATGCTTCTAATATCTTGCTGATAGAAAATCAAGCCACATCCATGTTCCCTAATGTATGCTCATATAAAATATCATGTCACACATCGTAAGTATACATAGCTTTTGTCAATTAAAAATAAATTCACAAAGCCATATCATTTGTATAGCAGGCCAAAATATAGATGCTGCTCAACTCACAGTGAGCATATATCCTGATAAACCCAGTGTAAGTTGACAATATAATAAACTGTAAGTTGACAATATAATAAATCTACCAAACATTATAACTTAGCTTGCTTACCTTAGCCCTGCTCACAATGCATATATTGACCAACAGTTGGACAAAGTCACCTAACCCAAAGCCTATTTTTAATAAGGTGTTGAATACATCATGAAATTCACCTAATACTGTACTGAAAGAAGAAAACCAAATGAATGATTATATTAGTGAGCATTTCCATACCATAAAGTCAAAAAATCCTAGGTTGAACCATTTAAAATCAGGACTGTGCATATAGCTAGGACTTTCTTGAAAGACAGTACTAGATGTGACCATAGACTCTGTATTCAGTTGGCATTGGATCTAACCCTACTCTACACTTACTAGATGTTTTTTAAGCCTCAGTTTTTCCACTTTCAATATGAAGATAATCATAACTCTACATAAAAGTTCTAGCGATTAAATGAAATAAATATTTAAGAGGGTGGAATGATGACTAGAAGAAAGTATGCTCCGTGTTATCATCATCATTCTTGTTATTGTCCTTGTCACTCATATTCCATGATTCCCAAATATTTGTGTCCAACCCAGACTCTCTTCTGGGCTTTACGCTTCTATATGCAGATGTCTGCTTGAGGGATTTGCTTCCATATTTCACAGATATCTCAAACTTAGCAAGTTCCAAACTCTTGTTAAATCTATTTATTTCAATAAAGTACCCCAAAGTCTATAACTCTGCAGTCTTTCTTCTTTCTGTGAATGTCGCCTCTGAACATCAATATCTTCAAACGAAGCATTATAATCATCTTTCAACTTTCTTTTCACTCCCCATATACAACCATGTGTGTTTTGCAACCATTTATATTTTCCATCCAAGTTTTTTTTCCCAACTCTACTAACCACTACCTTAGTTCAACACCTCATCATGTCTTTACTATAATTTGGTAATATGCCAACTATAGAAGAACTCTTCCCCACCTATAATCTATCCTCCACTAAACAGAATGCTTATTTTAAAAATATGGAAAAGTGGTTCAGAACTCTTAGGTGGCATTCTATCGCTCTTAAGTCAAAGATTAAATTCCTTTCTACATCCCACATGATCTTGTACGTTCTAGTAGACTGCTACTTCTAACTTATCTTGTGATTCATTATATTCTAGTCACCAACCTGAGAGTTCATCCCACATGACCTGTCATGTTCACAAGGCTTTTAGGCTTATTATTCTCTCTGCTGTTTTCTTACACCAACTTCCTTACATATCAATTTACCAACTTATCAACTTACTTACTTGTATACCAACTTACATATATCATGCTTGCCCTTCACAGATACTTCCTATACTGTTTCCTACTAATTTTTCATATCTCAGTTCATATATCATTTCCTTAAAGCAACCTTTCCTGATTAGTCTCTCATCAATCTAAATTACCTCCATCTTTATTTTCTCTCTCACTTATTGCAATTATTAATTGCATATTACCTGCATGTTAATGTAATATTAGTCACTTTCTTTAGAATATAGTATCAATGAAAGCAAGAAGTATTATATACTTACCTAGACTTAGCATGTTTTCTACTATAATGTATAAACTCAGTTATTATCTGCTAAATAAATAAATGTGCTAAACTAGAGGCAATGAGACACTTCACTGGATTGATCATGTGAGAAATACAACTCATAGGCATTTGATGGGATAAAGGTAACTACTGATAGGATAAGAAAATTGATTTTCCCAGAATATGAGAAACTTGTTTCTAAGTTAAACTTTCAGGCAAATAACTTGTCAAGACTGAAGCTAACTCTAGAAAGAGTGTACTGCCAATCTGTTAATATAAAAATGGGAAAAAACATAAATCATTAAATAAGCACCCTATATTCACGTAATAGATACTGAAGCTGTTCTTTGATTTTCTTTAATAAAGAAGTCTTTTGCATAGTAAAATATTATATCATTAAATCATTCATAAAAATAAAATTATCAACTAGTGAAGCTTTAGTTAAATTTACTCTCTCAGATCCCCGAAATACTGTACCAAGAAATATTAAAATTAAAAGAATGAGATGTTTCAAGGAATATATTCATGCTAATGTGGAATGTGGAAAACTCCATTCTGAATTTTTTTCAGAAAAGTTAAACTACATTAATCAGATTATATTATGTTTCATATCTGTTCCCATTAATCAAATTGTTCCCAGAGGATAAGCCTATTTGAAGCTCAGTTAAAATGAGTTGTTTTTTTGTACAGTAATTTCCATGAAAAATTATTAAATGCCTATCCTTATGCTCAGGATTCATGCATACAATATGTGTAGTATATTAATAATTTATATTTTGTATTAATATTTTATTGTCTGAATCCTTAACATGGGCATCACATAATTACCTACACATAGTTAATTATTCTCATAATATATTATTATTATAAGATGAGAAATATAATCTAAATAATGTAAAGAGTATGAGAAGCTTGTAAACCGTCTTGTAATAGGTGATCATATTTCCTTCTTAAGAACTCAGTTTTGTGTATAGCCTAACTTTGATGTCAGGGTGCCTATGATATTTGAATAGTAAGTTTGTTACGACTTCTTCACTGCCCAGATAATTTACTTTGTATCCCTTCTGGTGCTATGTCCTATATAAAAACCAATTCAATAGATCATATCAAATTTCATCACAATTAACAGCAATAACAGGAAGCAATTCACAAGTCAAACAATACTTTTAGGAAAACAGCAACAAATCTTCAACTTAGGTACATTAAGAGGATTTGCTCAGAGAACCTCTCATGCTCAGAAACAAATGTCAACCAATGTTTAATTAATAATTTTACAATATTGTCAGAAGATATGAGTTTCCTCACTCTTTCTCTACAAGGTTGCACAGTATGGCTTACTTTGTGACATAAGGAGTATTCTTAAAATATCTCTGGGCAGATCTCCTCTCTTTTCTAATCTCAAATGCACAGTTTGCAATAAAGACTTAGAAACATGAATTAGACATGTGCGTCCAGTAAGGTAGCCACTGCCTCATATATAACCATTACTATAAAATAAAACTTATGCAAAATGAATAATTTAGTTTTTCTTTAGCCACATTCCAAGAGCATGTGGGTTGTATAAGATATTTCTGCCAACACAGAAAGTTGCACTGGACAGCAGTGCATTAAAGCATCCTCATTATTTTGTGTAAAGAGAGATATCTGCAGAAATCCTTGTGGAGTTCACAGCACATTATTATATAGTGTATAAGGCAGATGAACTTTAATTAAAATATATTTTGTTATTACTAGTGATGTTTCACAATATATAGAAATTTTGGTGGATGTTTTAGGAATACAGATATTATTTACAACATCCCTCCACTGAAAACATTAAGTAAAACAAACAACATTCTTCAAATCAAAAGTTTAGATTTTCTTTTACATACTGGGCTTACATACCTCTCCAGAACAACAGGCAGGTGCACATATGTATATGTGTGTGTATATATATATATATATATATATATATATTTACTTCAAGAAAAATTCATCCTAGACTGATATGAGGGTTGACCTCTACTGTTAATTAAAGTATTTAATATATTTTTATGACTCTTACCAAACAAAAATTGAGATATATATTGAATGCCCTTAAAGCGTCTTTCTATAACCCTATTCCTAATTTTAACAAATGTGAGTTCGTAATATATTTTTGATTACTTATTTCAAATATTTACTATTTTATTTAGTAAATATTTACCAAGTGCCTTAGCCTATTGAGGCTGCTTTAAAAAAAATACCATAACCTGTATAGCTGTAAACAATAGAAATTTATTTGTCACAGTTCTGGAGACTAGAAAGTTCAAGGTCAAGAACCTGCAGGCTCAGAGTCTGATGAGGCCACACTCTCTGCTTCATGGAAGATATGTTTCCTCATGGTGGAAGGTGTGAACAAGCTCCCGTGTGCCCCTCAGATAGTGGCACAAATCTCATTCATAAGGGCTCCATCCTAATGACCTCATCTCTCAAGCTTCCCACCTCTCAATACCATTACCTCGAGGCATAGATATTAAAATGAAGTTTGAAAGCACACAAATACTTAGACCCCAGTAATCAATTAACCACGTGGCTTTGCTGGGTGTAAAGAATACAGTGGAAACAAGACATATGGGACCTTTGCTGTCATGATACATAGAACTTGGACACTAGCCAAAAATGTGTTCATCTTCTATGAAAGGCATTGACTCAATTTTTTTAAATCCTCATAGTAAAATAAAAAATAAGTTTCAAAATGAATGAAAGGAATAATTTCATTTTATGAACAGAAAATCCATATGAGCATGGATTTGTGCATATCTGTATGCCAGGTATAAAGTGCTAATGCATGCACCATAATTATATATGTGTGTGTTTATGTGTGTGTGTGCATATTAAAAGTTTCAGGTGAATATATACATGATATTAACAAAATACTTTCATTTTCTGTTGCCTTATATTTCTATCTAACAATACCTTACTATAGTAATAAAATAGGAAATGTATGCTACAAGCCCCCAAAATTAATTTAACAAATACTAGGTTTCATTTTATTCAGTAAATCAAAGAAGAAGCAGCTTTTCTTCTCTACACTCAAAATTAACACATACACTTAAAAGACATTTATATGCAAAAGTACTACAAACACAGTTATAAAACCAATGACTTTATTTCCCTAAAGACTAAACAGAATTCTTTAACACTTAAGTTACACACATATCTTAACTCTTTATCCTTTACATCTGATACCGAGCAGCAACAATTAAGGACTGGCTGCTTCCTACTTCAGTCTGTAAGCATTCTGCACTCAGAAGTAAAATTAAAAAGATAAACTTTTTCTTTTATCAAAGAAATAGTACACTCATCAAATGTTAATATTTGAATGGACCTTTTAGCTTGTGAAGATCAGTACCTGCCTGAGTTCACAAAGGAAATTAGTAGCAAGATCAGGGTTATGAACTAGGTTTCCTGACTTCTCTGGCAGTTGTCCTAACATCTCTCTTAAATCAATCATATGAGCTAAATTAAGCTGAAAATAGCATGCAAATAGCTTAATATAAGTGCAGGTCTGTTTTGCAACTACACCAGAATAAGTTTTAATTATTTTTATGGAATTTTCCTATATCTGGGCCTGAAACCAAATTTTTATTTTACAGATCAGATTATGTACTAGTCAGATTAAAATGTGTCCCAGAAATCCTGGCAGACTGAGCTAATCCTGAGACCATCTGTTTTCTGGATTGCTTTTGGAACTTTGTTCAAAAGAGTTCTGCCAACACTTTCCATGTCAATGCCTCCTCTCTGAGTGACTGAATTATTCAGTGTTGGACAAAAATTATTCTTAGCACTAGGTTTTAAATTTGACAGCAATTGAGAAAAAATCCAGTTTAAGATGATTACTCTATCTGGTGATTCTCACTATCACATAGTAGTTAAGAATGGTCATATGAATGTGATTGTTACAGCTCTACAGATAAACCAGAGCAGTGGTAGCGAACCTTTCAGAGATAGAGTGCCCAAACTGCAACCCCAAACCCACTTATTTATTGCAGAGTGCCTCATTGTGTGTTAAAAGAAAAGCCCAATAACATGTGTGCCATAGGTTCACCACCATTGACCTAGAGTAATTCAAGATAGAAAGAGAACCTGAAAGAATCTTAGCACTTGAATAAGCATTGGAGATGGTGTAAAACTCCTCTCACTCATCTCTCCCAGGTGATCATTCCGCCCTTCCAAAGAGAACTAATTCCATCTGAGCACAGGCACAAGGATCACAGTGCTCCACTGAAGAGAGCACTAGTCTTAAAGCTGCAAGATGCAGAGAACAATTCCCTCACACCAGGAGGGTCTATGCTTTGTTTTTTCACTGTTTTACACATGTCAGCAGCTAGGCCCTCATGTGCTTCTTCAGTGAGCTTTCCAAAGGGATCATAGTTCACATTAACTCTGCCATTTATCTGACCAAACAGAAGAAAGCCTACATTTATTACTATTTTTACTACAATGCAATATCCCTTCATAAAAGCATACAAAGAATAGTTTATCTCACTCTTATTCTGGTTACAATTAGAAACAGACTCTACTTTTGCCCCTCAGCAAACCAGGATAGTAGATACCATATCTCAATATGGGTCTGTGACTGTTACACCAGCAGGAACAGGCTGGTGAATCACATAGGAGCCCTTAAATCACCTGCTCATGTTTCATATGGCCCTACCTAACTTAAAAGAAGGGTAGAGGAGTCCCATGCTACCATATAGCCAAAGGCAGCCAGGGTAATATGTGGTGACCAATCTCGGTAATTACCAAAGTATGCATAAGGATGAAAATGTCAAGAGGTAGAAGGAAGATGCCCATTTAAATAGTGTGACTGTACAAATAGAGACTATGTATATATTGGAGAAGGTTATGAGGAAAAGGCTTGGGCAAAGAAAACCAAAGTGTTAGAAAGAGAACACAGGATATTTCAGAGAGGAAGAGCCCGGTTCATCCACAAGAGAAGAAAATTTGAACAAAAACATATGCAATGAAAACACAAGCTCTCATATATGGAAGAGCAAAGAAAGTCATTTTGGGTGGCCTTCTCCAGGTGGAATAGGCACCAGAACAGAATAGAGGAACTGGACCACAGAATAATGGAGTAAATATTGTCAAAAAGAGCTGGGTCACCTTGAACACAAATGATGAATCTATTTGGTCTTTCTGTTCCTCATCATTTATTACCAAATTTGTGGAATTTAAGTTCAAATTTCTTCCTAATCCTAGTCTTTTACTTGGCATTTTAAATGTATTCCTTATTCTAAATAATATTCAATGAAACTTAGAGAAAGTGAAAAGTATCTACCATTTATGGTGACAGTATCTGACTATTATATGTATACACGCATATACATACACACATAAATGTATATGTAAAGAGAGAAAAAGTTTTATAATGAATTCTATAATCTGAAATCCATTTTAAGAAGTCATATAAAAAAATGAAAGCAAGCTCTCCTCACACCACAAGATAATGTATTTAATGTGTGGCATCTCCAAGATGACCCACCCAAAAACAGATCCGGATGGTTTTGAATGGAAATAGATGTGAAACTACAGTAACAAATTTCAAATTTGTTCTTCAAGTTACATGAGTCCTTACTGACTCCCTGCCTTCATTAATCTAATGGGATTTAAAGAAGTATCCTGGAGATAGAAATCTCCATGTGACTACCTCTAATCTCCTCAATTTTTTAACTCAGTTATTAACATATACATATATTATATATTATATATATTAAATATATGTATATGTTGTGTAAAAATCCTGATTAGGAAGTGTCAGTAAAGGTTGTAAGAGTCATCAGACAATACATATAAATGTCATATCTACACATTAGCACAATAGAGAAACACTTGTAAGTCAAAGGATAGAAATAAAACCTTTTGTCCCAAGTGTGTCCACTGAGTACCACCTGAAATTCCACCTTTGTCTCTACAGCCATCTTTTTATGAAAGAAAATCTTCCTAGAAAAAAAGTAGATTATTGCCAGGGATTTAGCTCAGTGGTTCCACCACCTGCCTCGTAAGCGCAAGGTCCCGAGTTCGGTCCCGGGTATTGAAATAAATAAATAAACAAACAAACAAATAAATAAATTATTATCATCAGTATAAAGCCTAGGAAACTTGGAGAGATTGAAACAAGAGGGCTTTCCCCCTTTCCCCTCTCAGTGAGTTTCCTAGGTCAGGTTACTTCTTACTTTTACAATGTGAATTCTCTATTTAGCACTATTTTATGTATCCTTCCTCTGGCAGGCACTGTGATTTTCACAGTAACCCTATGAAATAGAAATCATCAATCATATTGTACAGAGAAAAGGAAGTGAATTCTATTGTAGCTTTCCCACAGCTAGAATGCAGTCAGTAGTAATCTAACTGACCTTCAACCCTAGTACAAAAAGGAAAAGGGGAGCCTGGCTTTTGCTCTAGGTAAATTGGGAGATATTGTGTATTGTACTGATAATCAACCTGGTTTGCAGAACTCAAAAGCTGTACATGAAGGAGATTGTCAAAGAAAATTCTTAGAAACCAAGGGCTCCATCAATTCCCTCTACCTTTCAGAGGCTTTTTCCAGTGTTGTGAGTCTGTCTGGAAGTTGTTATAGGACTAGGAAAAGGCCTTTCCTTAACATGAGATCACTGACCCCAAAATTTCTTTCCCTTTAATTTAGTCCTGCCCTGGTTTTTGAAGGAAAAACTCAAGCTGACTTATCTGCAGTAAGTCTAGCCCTGACCTCAGTTTACTCTTCCCACTGGCCAAAAAGAAGCAGGAATCTTTTCCCTAGATTGAATCTATCTGTGCATTCTCTTCCTGATCCTATAAAGTAACAGCAACTGCAAGTTGCGTGACAACTCCCTGTACAATTCTCAGAACATACTCTACCAAGTATGTTGACAGCAAGCTGTTATCTGCTGCACTGGGAAATTATACACGGTCTTAAGTAAGAGGAGAGTTCTTTTTCCAAAGTACAGAAACACCTACATTTCGGGTTTATATTGTTAAGATTTTTGTCTTTTAAAGGAACAAAGTGGGCAGGAGCAAAGCATTAACTATCTGGAGAATATCTTTTCAATAATTTGTGGCCTAATCCTTTATTATTTGAGGCACTTAAAAGTCATATGTTTACTGTGTTCCCAGGATCTTGACAATGCTTTTATTTTATTAATTTTTACTTGACATACTGAGGATTGAGTAAGATAAGCAAGTGCTAAAAAGAAACCCAAATTCTAGAGCAAACAAAAAAAAGTTACAATGTTTTATTTAACTTGAAGCATAGTAAAGCATTAACTGTCATATCAATAATAATTGAAAAACAAGTTTGTCTTGGCTAGGGTACCAAAAATGCTTGCATTTATTGAAGACAGATGTTTCAATATCCCTTCGAGTCAGCTGCCTTAGGTTCTAAAGTTTTTCCTACAAATCTGATTATACATGATTCAGAAACAAGGAAGGATGATGAGTAGCACTCTTTCCATGCAATACATAGAAAGCCAAAAGCAAAGGGGAAAAAAGATTCTTACTAACAATATGAGATAAAACAGAAATATACATACATAATTATTTAATGGACATATGACCTATTTTGTAGGATTATATTATTAGTGAATTTGGTCCCATTCATTTCACACTTAGGGGCAAGAATGTTCAAGTGTTAACATTTTTTATATTATTTTGCAAATATACAATTGCACTATAGACATATTAGGAATAATAACCTCTTGGAACACCAGTTACCCTGTTATCATTCTGCCATAAATGTAGGCCAAGCTACTTTCAATAGTATACCCATATCTTTCAAAGAATTTCTCCTAGAATTCCACTGGACTTTCTTACATGAGATACAATGTTACATTGTATTTCAAGTCTTTCAAAATCTGTACTTGTATGCTTCTAGAGCCCCATTGGACAAGACTGACAAACTGCCCACAAAAGTATGATTGACACTACCACCAATGTTAGAAAAAGTTTCAATTGTAGTTTCTCCTTTGATGGGGCTACCTATTTTTCTCTCTGTTTCATTTATATTAGCTACAGATACTTTCAAATATTCATGAAGTAGGCTTTGCTATAGATAGCAGAAGTTGGACCCTGAGTTTTCTATCTAGTGTTGTTATCAAGTATCTGAAAGCCTGGCTCTTGTTTCTCTTTTAACTATCAATATTTTCTTACTTGTTTGAACATATAAAAGAAATATGAAATTTCCATCAGTATCTTAAAGAGCAAATTATATCACATAAGATTCTTTGCTTTTCTCATCCCCCAATTAAACACATAATTTTCAGTATTTTATTTTCAGTATTTTTTCCTTTGATACTTGTACAGTCCACAAAAGAAATGATTGGATCTCAGTCTTTTCTTTGTCTGTGTGAGTGTGTGTGTCTGTATGTGTGTGTGTGCTAAGGTATATTGAGATCTTGGTAGATCAAACTTTCTTATACTTAAATTTTTGTCAACAAAAAAGAAAGATAAGTGGGGTTTTTTAGGTAATAACATCACTTCAAATTTTAAGTAGTATGGTGTCACATTCTAATTATCATCACCTAAAAGCTAAGTCTTCAAAACCCTTAAACAAACATACAAACATCATGGATCTAAAGATTCCTTGCTCCTGAAAATAAGCATGAGTTTGGGGAAGTAGATTTAATGTTTCATATCCAACAGCACTCCATGTCAATGAAAGGATAGTAACATATATTCCAATATGATGTTCAAGACATGAACTTAGTTTACTGAAAGTCAAACTTTTTAATTATTGAAAAATTGCATGTTTTTATATAGCATAAGTACCTGGAGATTTCAAATAGATTTTTTTTAGAGAAAAAATATTCTTACCCTATGTTAAAAGAAAAGAATGATACCAGCTATGCGGTAAGAAATTGTGAAACTAAAATCCAAGGAGTTAAGCCAGAGAGGAAATTTAAATCAAACTCCTCATATCTTATCATTCTTAAATCACCTCTTAATTCTTTGATATTTTGTTCTTTTCCTTATTAGAGAGCAGGAATTTAGAAATTTCAGTAAGGTTACATCTCCAGTAACTGGAAGGGACTCGTATCTACAATAATCCCCAAGAACATTTTTGCTGTGTTTCCTGGGTTACCCTGGAGGGTTACTGGACCCAGGCCTGGCTCTTCCCCTAATCAGCTGCATTACCTTAAGCAAGTCCTTTCTTCTTCTTTCCCATCTTAACCCATCAAACCCCAAGCACCACACACCTATGTAGCTCTTTTCTTTTTCTTTCCACCGCTGCCCACTAAAGGGCAGTTGGAGGATGTTACTTAGCAACAACACAAATCCACTTCTGGTTTCTCTACATATTTGGGCTCTTTGCAAAATTTCTTAATCTAACTCTATGTTCATAGCCAGCTGCACTTGCCACTACTCAAGAGACGGAGGAGTCCTGGGGAGTTTCTTGAGTCCACTGAGACACTTCCAGCAGACTCACCCTCTGCAGATAGACTTGCCCTCAGCTTATCCGTTTCCCCTTGCCAGAGCTTCCCTCTTCATGTGTTTCAGAGATAAACCTAGACCCTTTTCAAAATATTCAACTTCACTCCTCTTTCCTGGTGGATCCAGTATTTCACAGTTATGATTCATAAAATGTATGGAATCTTATTTTAACCAGAAAATTAAGTCATAAGATAAAATGAGCTTTCACTGATTAAAGTTAAAAATAATGCTTTGGAAAATTAATAAAACACACACCAGGTGATGACATTGCTAGGGCCTCTTCCCTGACGTGGTAGGAGCCTATCCCTGCAGGGAACACTTAAATCTTTGTTGGATTCACAGTCTTCCAGTTGGAAAACAGAGTTTACTAAGACTGAGGTGCTAAATAATGAATCAACTTCTAAGCATCTGAACTGAGACTAGTTAAGTATTATACAGAGGAGAATTGAGGTAAAAGTCACTGGGAACTTGTTCTCTTAGGAGTTACACTTGTCTATTAACCCCTATTATAAATTCCTGCTTCCTTTCTCCTGTAAGATTCAGGCAATTTCATACCTCAAATTCTAGATTATGTTTCCCCCCTTATCTTTCCTGCATTCCCCATCTAATGCATGAACATAGACAGACATATATATGTACTTTCACACACATGCACACATGCATACACACTAACATACACACACACACACACACACAAACAAGTATACTTGTACCTGGTACTGATGTGGGCAGATCCATGTTATTATAGGCCACAGTACACCGTATTTCATTCAACTGTGAGTCATCATTTATGGAAGCATAGATGTTCTATTACATTTTCAGCCTGGAATAACAGACAAGGTAATTTCTTGCCATTGTCCTCTGCACTTAGACTTACAAGATAGATCCTGAAAGGATAAATGGCGTTTCCAGTTTCTGAAGATTAACAGTCAGTCAATGGCAATCAGCTATGGACTCTGGCCACAAAAGCTACATTGAACACTAGAAAGAAAAAAGAATGAGAAGAAAAATCGAGGGAAGGATGGTGTTATAGGTACTGAAGGCCAAATTTTTACCTCAATTCAAAATTACACAATTCTCTATTGCATCTGATTATAGGATCATACAATATTCATAATGAATATAACTGTGACTTAGTAAGTCTAGTTGTAAGAAGAAAACAGTAAAGATAAATACAGACATTTTAATACATAAGAAGAAAATATACAAATTAACTTATTTTCCATTATAAATTTTATATTCTTTAGAAAATATATAATCAGTTTCTTAAATCTGTATTTAAATTTAAATTGTTTAGGTAGGATGAGTGATTACAGAGGTAATTTAATGAATGTTTTATACTGAAATAAATATTACATTTTATCTTAAATTTATCTCACACCTTGTTAAAAATAATTCATTCTTAGATTTTCTTACTCTGCCTTGCATTAAAAAATTTTTAAAAGTTAGTATAAGATTTTGTAATGAGAGTCAAGACTACATAACCAGGAAATTCTAGATTTCACAAGATAAGTAACTTTTAGTGCATCTCCCATTGAACTGGCAGGCATCTAGTCTCAATATGCCATACATATATACGTATTATGAGAGTTCCTCCTAATATTTTCAACTTTATAATGTTGAGAAACAATATGAATTTAGTAGAAACTGTTCTTCAGATTTGCAAGATGCAGTGTGCTACCCTCTTCATGTTCGGCGTCAGGAGTGAGCTGCAGTTCCCTGTCAGCCTTTAGATCACAAGGGAAAAAGGCAATCTGCAGTGGACTGTGTTACTAAGTTATACCATTCAGTAGTCTGTATCAATTGAATGCATTTCATTTCTATCATGATATTTTCATTTTAGGATTGGTTTATCAGGTCATAACCCCACCATCAGTCGGGGATATTGTGTAGGCATGTGTTCTCAAGGTTGAGGCCATGCTCTGAGAGTGCATATTGTAATTCACTTACTCACTTGGTAAACCTCTACACCTAATCACCCGTGGTGTGCAAGGCCCTTCTTAGTAACAAGCCAGTATCAACTAAAGTATAATTAAGAAAAAGCCCTATGACTGGGGAGTTCCCCTTCTAGTAGCATACATAGGAGATGGAGTCATAGAGGGCCTGAAATTGAGAAGAAGCCCTTGATCTAGTACATAACTCACATTCCTTTCTTTTTTAAATTAATTTTACTGGTACATTTTGGTACATAGAATGACATTCATCATTGGAATTTTGCACTTTTACATAATCTCTCTTCGTTCTAGTGTTTTCTCCCTTCCCCTGCCCTCCCTTCAACCCCTCCAGCCCTCCCTATTTACATAGACTTTGTTTCCGTTTTTTTCATTTTCTCATATTA
>NW_004624874.1:4782066-4829602 GCF_000247695.1 Heterocephalus glaber
ATATATAATTGCCAATATTTGGAATGCTTATTTAATTCTCACGACCCTTGAGAAATAGCTTATAGATATGATGGATTAACTTTTCCAAATTCACACTGTTACTAAGAGAGGAAACTAAGATTCAAATTAGACTTCATAATTCATGCTCTTCATCACTACATTATACTACCTATATGCCTTCAGTGATGAAAGGAAAAGATACATATTCTTTGTATATGTCCATGTGTTGGGTGATGGTAGATAGGAGGGAGAAAGAGAGAAAGATTATTTTAAATTGATTTATCTTCCACTAAACTACAAACTCTATTGAAGCAAGAAGACATATATCTTTTATTAGATATTTATCTCCAGCAGCTACTCCAGTACATTCCAAAGACACCTGTAGGGAGAATAAAAGAATGAAAGAATGAGAAAGAGTTAAAAGAAATGAAGACTGAAGTACACCATTGCCAGATATAATAACCTTGTATTCTGTGCTCAGGAATTTGGGCTTCTTTCTGAAGACTATTCATTGAGTGAGGGAAAGTAGAGAACACAATGTATTTGTGCATCAAGCAACCGAAGACAGATTGGTGAGGACAGTGCATCAACTGACATTGCACGAAAGAAAGGGTGTGAGTTACAATGTCGGTTAACTACAATTTTTAAAAAGCATTAAAATATAATCTAAAGCATACCAAAAGCATTTCTACAGGTCAACCAATAAAAAAAGCCTACAGCCAGGTTCCCAAGTGTTACAAGCAACTATGATAAACTAAAAGTGTAAATGTTGTACTATAATTCATGATCAATATATTATAAAATATACATGTTCAACACGAATTAAAAATCATTTTGTTCATAATGTTTTCTATAATCAGGCATAAATCTTTAGAACCTATTATTCTGTGATATTCAGTGTCATAAATGAATTTAAAATATATCCATAGTTAAAGCAACTTTATCCCATAATGTCAATTATCATGATTGCAATTTTTGTTTCCTAAAAAGTTTACTGATGAACGGGTAAACAATTGTTCAGTTAATCCTAATTTAAGCTAGGTGGCAAATGGGGAAAAAAATTATATCAGTTGAATAGTTGTTTAAAAATATTTTAAGAAAGTTTAAACATAAAAGAATATGATCTCGAGTGGTCTACCTCTATTTCACTGATGTCTGAAAAAAAAGACAGGATAGTTAGCAAGTTATTCTACCTTTACCTCTTTCAGAAACTAAGCTAACTAAATTCTAATCACAGTTGTACAATGGAACTATCCTTAAACCAATTTGGTAAATCAAAATTCACACAATTTTTTACCAATTCTACCACATAAGTTGTTACACTTAGAACTTTTCAACTAAAGAGCTCTACATTTGAATATATGAGACTTTGTATGTACAGTAGACTCTACCTAAAATAGCCTTTCTAATACTGAACAAATTATTTCCTTCAGCTCCACATTAAACTGTATGCTTACTGTTCCTGCTTGGAGGAGGAGGGGCCTCTTTTGTTTGTTTGTTTATTTTTAGGGGTTTTGAAATATCATTTGAGGGAAAAGCCTATCTAATGTCAGTTCTTTCTTTGTTGAAGTTCTACTGAGTCAGCTTGAGATAAATAGAATTTTCTTCCACAATCCAAGGCTTAATTATGGTAATTAGTCTGTGCAATTTGTAAAGTTTGGCAGCCAATTCAGGTCCTAATATGCATAAACCTCTTTCTGTTACAAATTGAGTAGGTTTTAATCAGTTTTTAAAAGACAAGGTCTTACTATGCCTGCGTGCCACTCTCTTTCATTTTGAGATTGAATGTTATTTCAAACTCTGCTACATCATTAGCAGGTTTGATATCTTTAATATTCATGAAGCTTTCATCTTAGCATTAATCCCCCAGCATCTGTGATTATGATGGGCACTTTGGGGATCTATTGTGTGTCTTTGGAAAGTGAAAGGCCAGGCAGCTCTTGGCAGTAAATTAACCCTCACAATGCCACTGGGTGCCAAATGCCTTTTGAAATGTTGCCTTCTGCTCCGTGCCTTTCTGTTCAGATTTCACACTGATGTTTGATTCCCTCTACAGAATCATGCTTCATTTTATTCTGACAGCCATCTGTGACATTATGAGGTTTTTTTTCCCCCTCTTTTCATTCAAAAGCAGTATCTTTCACCAGTTTTTTTTTTTTTTTCTAAAATGGGCATGCTAATCAAATAAGGAAAAAGAGCCTAGGGTACTAATTCCTCTTTCATTACATGGATGTTTATGCACATCCCGTGAATGTGTAGAAATATATACAATTAATTTCTTGATAATGTTTTTGAGAAAAAATTCTTAAATTAGCAATAATTTTTCATTTACTGCTCTTTTTCAAATATGTCTCTGATTGTCTAAAATGTACTATTCTTTTAAACTCTAATTTTGTTCATTGTATTTTATATTCTACACAAATAAATTGGAACTTTAGAAAAAGAAATGAATAAAATGTGTAGTTTTACTGAATTAGCAGTTTTTACCAAGAAATGTTTAGCTTTAGATAAATAACTATAGAGAAAGTTCAGTAACAAAAGTTAAACTATCAAAAGTTGAAGTGAAAGTTCATATATCCATTCCAATTTTTAGTAATAACTTAATTTTCTATTTTAAATATCCCTTTTCTTTGCAGTTCACAAAATAGCTCTCCTACGGTCTTTAAGAACTTGTATAAGACAAATATATTTTGTTTTATAGCTTTTCAAAAGGAATTTTAATGCTGAAAAAGAAGTCAAGACACCATTTCTTTAATTACACATCAGATCAGAATAAAATAGTACAGGGTAGTCATGTATGTAACCTTAAATAATAAGCATCAATATAGGAAGGTTAAAGAGAATGTCATTCAGGAAATAACCCAGGAAACAGAAGGCAGTTATTCTTCCTAGAAAACCAAGAAGGGCAAGGGTCGACAACCATCAGGGTAAGTTCAGCAATGTTCGCAAGCCATGTTCAATTTATATGAAAGAAATAACTTCCATAATCAGATCCATTCTTACTTTCTCAAATCTCTTAGATTTCTTTTGAATATAAGATAGCTCAGTAATTTTGTCCTTAATAGATGAGAAGAAATCATTATGGGCAGCCTTCATTGGTGGGGAAGGGGCAGGATGGAAGCCCCTGAGTGACAGGAGTACAGGGAGGCAGGGGAAAGGTTTGGGTTAGAGGTCCGCCCATCCTGTGTACTTCTCATCCCTGAAGGTTATCAGAAGAAGCAGCGGGCTGTGCCAGAAGAGGACTCTGTCTCAGACCTTACCCTTGTTGGCAAACCAAAGCCACTAAGCAGCTAATAAAGATCAATAGTGTAACCTGGCCTAATTATTTCAGAAAAGGTTAAATGTATATCTGATTTTATACCAGTTCTGCATTTTTATTTTCAATGACACTTAAGTTTATTATTCAAATGGTTTGAAAAGAGAATCCAAACTTTCTTTTGCAGCTCAGTCCCTTGCCTGGAGAAGCTGGGAGTAGCTGACAGCAATCTGGAAATGAAAAACTTCATAGAAAACTGAAATTTATAGAATTAATTATGCATAAAAATAAAATCTTATAAAATATTTCATCCAGAATTTTTTAAAATCTTTATATCCTCCCCAGAAAATTGAATATTTTATCCATGTTCTCTATTGAGACAGAGATACTTAACATGTGCTAACTACTTAAGGAAGTAATAAGTGGGCATTAAAAACTTTTTTTTTTTTTTTTTTGCTAAACAAGAGGTGTGCAATTAAGAATGACAAGGTTTCTAATTATGTTCACTGAAATAAAAAACAGTTTTAGGTAAATTCTGAAATACATATTGTTGCATTCTACATAGGAAGGAATACTGGTTAAAGGAGTAATCATCAAATACACATTAAGATTACAAATTATTTAAATAAATAGAGGAAAGTACTAGTATAAATAGTTTTGATGCCAAGCATTACATCTTAACTGTTTCTTAATATTGAGCCAAATGGACAATTTTTATTTTAGTTTGTGATCTTAACCAGAGAGAAAGGATATCAACTATAGCTTCATCATTGGATATACACAGTGAAACAAATATGCCTTGAGGATCATTAAGACAAAAGATAGGTGTGTCGGCAAATGCATGTCATTTGAAATCACTCTCAAACTTCATGAACTTTCTTGATGACTTTATAGCCAGGAAGACTTTAGGCAGCTAAACTTCCCTTGGGTTTAGCAGTCTGGCTGAGTTCCAGTTTTTCACTGATTTTTAGATATAAACAAAAATGACCCTTATCTCAGGGTAGCCAAAGGATTAGCCAAGTCTTCAACCGGGTGTGCATGAAGGTGAAACAAGGAAAAGGATAAGATAACCAGAACATCATCTTGCTTTGTTTATTATTTTTGAAATTATAATTCTCACTTTCAGTTATACAATTCATACAACAAGTATATAGCATCGTGACTTTTAATTCTATGGTTTTGAAACGTAAGGATGAGGGGAATGAGAACAACTACATGCCTATACTATTCATAAAGTTAGTGATTGTCTTCATTAATCATTGTGGCTATAAATAATTCTGTTACATGGTCAGATATGAAGAGTCGGTCTTAGAAGAATCTCTGCAAACATAGGGAGAAATTTCTGTTGTGTTTATTGTTAGACCCAGAGAGAAAGAACCAACCAGAGACCGATATTAAATCCACACGGGAGTTTATTACCGGCCAGGACCCGAGCCGAGCATCGGACTCGAGCCCCTACTGGGGGGAGACAAACATGTTTTATACACGTTTGAGGCCAACAGTTTCTAGGCCCCCCTATGGGATAGAGCTAGCAAAGCAAGGGAAAGGTACAGAAGCGGAATGTCCTGCCGTTAGAACATTTGTAAAACAGTAGTTGATTAATTGTTGTTTCTAAAGAGACTTTCTAAGGGGAGGAGGTTTCTAAGCTTCCTCCTTCTGAGTTCATCTAAAGGGTAGGCAGGTAGGTCAAGCAGCAATATGGAGTCTGTCTTGCTAACTAGGGTCCTTCATTTATTACAGTATAATTTTTTGAGCAACACTATAAGTCAATAATTCCTTGTAATATTCAAGTGTTTATGAAATGTTAATTTATGTTTGTGGACAATGTGGCCCAGTTAAATTCAAAAGAAGTTTTCTAGAAATTTAAAGCACAGTAATATAGGGAAGATAGGCAATTTGATGCAAGCAAATGAACTTATTGATTCGTGTAATATTGTAACTGGCTCAGGATTACTAAAACTCGATGTAAGATTAATGTAAAAAAGTACAAGTGAGTATAAAGTTATCAATAAATCTTATAGTAGTTTAATTTTATATTTAATAAATTAGGAAGGCCAAACCCATTTGTGCTTCTATTGAATATAAGATAGAAGTTGAAGTCTCAAATAAAACATCTATATAATGATAAGTTAGTATTACCTAAAAAATATTTTCCCTTTAAAATAAAAAAACATTACTAATTAGTAATACTGAAGTTAAATGAAAAAAATCTAAATGACACTTTATTCTTCTCCCTCTGATGCATAGAAATAGCCTTTTTATGTTGATTTCATCATCTGACCATTACTATGTACCCCTTCCCTGAGGCTATAGCCTTTGAAAATGAACAGTTTAAAAAGTCCATGTCAAACTCCATTTTATCCTACATTGAGTAGTAAGCTTTCCTAAATCTGTTTATTCATGAGTGCACTCACTGCTTTTCATTATTTTGAGGAAAATAAATCCAAACATTGCTGTAAGTGTATGGCATTATACATATAGCAGTTAATTGTAAGTTCTGAAAACACTCAAGATATTTTAAAGGTTGTAACTCTCTTCATCAGTTCATTGTGCACTGGTGTGGAGTAGGCATTCATTAGTGAGCACTTCATTTACGCAAAGTGTTTCTCCTATTTTTAGTGTTACATTCAAAGACACCAACCTCACCTTGACAGCCTAGAGGCTAGTAGAGGCAGGCAGGAAAACAACTGACATACTGATCTTAACAAGTTACTTAAAAATTGATATGTAAGACATATCTTTTAGGATGAGATCATAAAAAGCTGTGAACTCAGCCTAGGAGGAGAACCAAAACAGCACTTGCACCTCAGTCTTGAAGTGTAAACAATTCCTTGGTTGGAATTAAGGGTAGAAAGGTATTTTGGACTAAAACAAGTAAATTTCACAAGCAAAAAAAAACATATTTAAGTGTGTGACATCCTAGAAATGGTGATTATTTAAGTACAATCAACACAATCCACAGGTAGAGAGTTGGACAACTAGTTCAGGATGTAAAAGTGAAAATAATGGGATACATATTTATAATCAGAAACATTGCAGTTTTGTACTTCTACCTTAGTACAACTGAATACATAGAATTTCTGAGACTGCTGCAAATTAACAAAAATGAAGACACCTGCAGAGGTCTTTGTAGTCAATTGTCCTGTGTTAAATTTACGTCTTCTTTACTGGGAAGGTCCAGAAAGAGCTTCTTTCCAGAGAGAACCATTAAGTACAGGAAAATGAATCCAAATTTTTAGAGATTAAGTTAATACAATAGAGCTGTGTCACTTTTAGTCATAGAAGTCTTTTACTTTATTTATTTATTAAGTACTTTTGTAGTCATTCATAAACAACCCATGATGATTAAGATTTAACCAAGGTCCTACAAACAAAAGTAGGATCACCAATAGTTTTTCCTAAGTAATCAATATTCCAGTGTTACCTCGGATCATGAGCTTGATTCTTTCCATGATTTCGGGGGAGGAGCCAAGCTCCTGTTCATCACCTGATACAGAATTCTCAAATGGAAGCAAAATTTTGCCAGATGCTTATGTTTGTGAACAAAATTTTTCGTGAAATAGATATTACCACTGTACGTACATTTAATAAACATGTTAAATTAGGGATCACTGGGTCTCTTTATCCAAGTAGTTATTGGGAAAGTGAAACGTAAAGCAAATTTAGATTACTCATACAAATTCAGTAGGATTCATGAATTTTTGCTATACCTGCTTTTATTCCTAAAAGTCTCAGTTTTACCTCTATTTCAACTCCTTTCCTTTCATTTCTTTCATCAAATTCTTTAACTTACATATTATTTGTTACATTTTATATACCAGTACAAGCCGTGATATGATTATAATGCGTTCTCCGAAGGAAACACATATATGTATGAGTGCATGTGTGTAAGTATATAAAGCTAATACAAGGATAATTTATACCATATAATTTATACATAATGTTATATACCATACTTTATTATATGTTTTAGTCAGTTAATTTCCATACAATATTTTGTTTACTTTTTGATGATATTTGCTGTTCATAGCAAACAAAAAGTTGCATTTCTAGTTCTCATATGTTGCTGATTTTTTTTCTATGATAACAACTAAGACAAAAGTTTAATAATAGACATGGATGTAGTTCAATGGTAGATCATGTGTTTAGTATACATCAAGACCTGTGTTCAATATCCAGAAGAATAAAAAAATTCTAACAATAAATACAGATGTCAAAATTGTACTTATATATCAATAATGTAAATAACATTTTTAATGAAATAGCTAATACTTTTTTAATAATGGAAGAATTTTTATCCGTGTTTTATTCATAATGTAGTGGCTACTGACATGATACAACTTTAGGTTTAATTTGTGCTGTTAACATTTTCTTCACCACTTTAAATCTAGAGCATCACAAAATAATAAATCAAGGCCTGATTTGTAGTATTTTTTCTAATTTTCATGCCATTAAATACTTGTACGATGGTTATTAATGTGATATCATTAAATGTAAACTTGAGACGAAACATTTAGAAATACACTGTACAGTATTATATAATATTTATACTCTTCAGACATAAAACATGTAATTAGTATTAAGAACATAGTAGGGCCGGGGACTTGGCTCAGTGGTTTCCCCGCCTGCTGGGCAAACTCAAGGACCCGACGATCCCTAGTACCAAAAAAAAAAAAAGAACATAGCATTAAAAATGTACTAAAACAATTAGGAAATAAGTTCTAATTCTTAATTATACATTTATATAATTTAATTTTAAAAATTAAATCCATTTTATAACTAGTTTACACTGCTACAAAAATTTTTGTTTCCTTAGTTTAGACATGAAAGGAAAAAGTAAATTGAATTGTTTGTTGCACAAAGATATTTTAAATTTAAAGACAAGGCTATCTAGAACTTTCAGATCCCCTACTCTGAATGCAAAATATTTGAAAATATAATTCTTGGATACCTAGGTAATAGGTCATGTGGGTTTATTATGTGGAATAATGTTGGTCTGTTTACTTTTCTTGGATTAATTTAAGAAGGAAGATTGACCTTTGATTGTTAACTGAACTGGAAACACATTTAAATTTTCTGATAAATAGCAGCCTAAATAGCACACCACGGCCTCTGACAGCATTCATGTGTTAACAGAAATGAGTGCTGTATTAACTGACGGAGGCCTTATAATGATTTCATCAGTAATTAGTAGGTAAATGAGGCCCTGTGATGAAAGCTTGAAGGTTCCATTTTCCCCTCTACTCTTGATTGGCACAATGGCCCTGAACTCTAATCTAGTGAGAATGTTTTAGGAAAGAGCTGTACTCTAGGATATGCAGATAGCTAAGACAGGGCCCTGCCCTTCTTGTTTCTTTTGTTACTAAAGACTAAGCTTGTGCACTAGCTCTCTCAATCTGTCTCTGTCTCTCTGTTTCTGTTTCTGCCTCTCTCCCTCCCTCCCTCCCTCCATTAATATTTAAGGGATTTTTAACATTTTATTTATAAGTAAAAACTAAAGAAAATCAATGTTCAAATATTTGTGTAGTTTTTGGCTTAATGGAAGAAAGATATAATGGCTGTGCAATTTAATATGTTGAGTTGAAGACTATTTTCAGAAAGCAAAGCAGTATTTGCCAAATTTAGTTTTGGATTCATAATATTCCCGTTTTATTTTTTAAAAACTCTAAAGATTTTCTGAGACTAGAATAAATAAAAAGTATTTCCCCAGAAGAAACAGTATTTATTGTATCAAACAGAGGGTCATGATTCAGCATCAAAGTATCTCTTGTAGTAGGGGGATGATTAAAGCTGGATGTTTCCTCTGATTAGGTAAATTGTCTATGTTGGCTGTTCTCTGGAAGTGCTGTTAACAAAAGCATGCACAGGCCAATATAGTTGTGCCAGCAAATCTAAAAAGGAACTTTCCTAAGTCCAATTTCTCTACATTCCTAACTCTGCAAATTTTTTTGGATTTGTATTAAAGTATACATTCTCCAAAACCACAAGTTTGGCTTGACCAGCATGTGATTCAAGTTAAAAATAATTATTATGATACTGATGATGACAAGAGCTAAAATTTATTCAACGCTTATCATCCAAAAGACACCCTTCTAAATTTATTGTGTATTAGCTCATTGAACCCCCATTACCTCTCCCAGGAAGTGGATATTATTTTCTAAATTTTACAGGTTGATGAGGATGATGAAGTACAATGTAATAAAGTAACTTGCCTGAAGAATGCAGCTAATAAACCTCAAAATCAAAATTCAGACACAGGAATTCTGACTTCTAAGACCAACCCTCTTAACTACCAGATCAGTATCTTCTAGCTCTCCTAGTAAAAAATGATCCCCAGTACCAAAAAAAAAAAAAAAAAAAAAAAAAAGACCAGTCTGTGAGATCTAGAGGAAAGATATGATATGATGAAAGTGGACTTTTCTATTGTTGTTTTGTTTTCATTTTAGTTTTGGTCTCTTTTTTTTTTTTTTTTTAAAGAAAACCAACTGTTAAAGGAGTAATGTAAAGGAAGTTACTAGTTAGGACAGATTAGAGTTAAAATATCATGTTAGAAGGCTATGCACAGTTTCACAACTAATATGAAGAGGGTTTCCTCAAAATCATGACAGTCAAGCATTATGAAGAATGTATAAGACAGAGTATTGATGTTGCAGCAAAGATAAGGTATGTGGATATATACAAAGCAGTCTTAATTGTGTGGATAGTATGCTCTGTATAGTATATATTCTGTATACTGCTCTATATGCTCTATATGCTCTATATGAAAAATGTTACACATTTTGGAATTGTGTTAAGAATCCAAAAATGGTTAAAAAATAAACAAAAACACAAATTTAATTTTAAAACAATTATTGGCATAGGATTAGATTATTTGTAAGAAATGTTTTTCTGCATTGATTTAGTATCTAAAACACTTTTATCTGATGTAATAATCAGTAAAATTAGCATCACCTTGACCAACAGAATATACAGTGATTGGACATGGGTTACTTCCTTTAGGAAACATGATTAGAATATTATTAAAAATGGAGTGCTTGGAATATTGAGTCTTTAGTCTCAAAACAGAAGTCATAGATATTCACATATCATCTCAGGCAGAGTGAATGTCAATGGGATTAATTTAGATGTCTAAGAAGTCACTGAAAATTTCATTTCCCCATAAAAGTCTATGAGGTATGACTAGAAAGTATGGTGAATAGTCAAATTTTTTAAAGAGTACTATAGTAAAAGATACATTGCTATCGGTCCCCTTCAAAATACTCCCCCTTGCCTCAAACACACTTAACCCAACTATCTTGCCCCTCTCTGAAGCAGTTCTGGAAGTCCTCTTTCTTGAGTGTCTTTAATTGTGCTGTCATAGCTACCTCCATGTCCTTAATTGATTCAAAACATCTACCTTTCATGATCAGTTTGACTGTGGGGAAAAGCCAGAAGTCTCTTGGTGCCAGATCCAGTGGATAAGGTGGATGAGGAAATGCTGTAATATTTTTGGAAGCCTGACTTTCCATTGGATGGCACTCAGCAGCAGCATTCCCCACATTTTTTTAAATCATGCTTTGTAAAGTCACTAACCAAAAAGGATTTCCAAAACTGCTTCAGAAAATGGTGAGAATCATGGGACAGATATAATCAAAATGAGGAGAAACATTTTGAGGAGGATTAATGGGAATGTGCCCTTTACTGTAATATCTTTTTTAAATTTAGAAATTCACTGTTTATTTTGATCACACCTTGTAATTTTTTATTCACTCAGAAATATAGGTAACTTCCTGAGGTGAGTACTGATAATAAAATAGTGAACATATTTGCAAAAGTGAGAAACCTGCCTTTCATCATGTAACTTACATTCTAGTGGGGAAATTTCACGACAGCTTTTGACTTCATGATTGAAATATGAATATACAATTTATTAGGCCTAAAATCATACGAAAGAGTTTTTTTCTACAAATTTAATTATTTAATTTTATGGAAATAAAACTTCCAATTGAAGGCACTTGATGAGTAATGAATATTCAGTCTCTGCAAAACCATCATAGAAAATCAACTGTACAAATATACTCAAGAGCAAGTTTATAAAGAAAAAGTGAAACACAACAGTAATTAACTTTCTGTGTAATATTTTTTCCTGATACCTTAAAAACAATGTATTTTTTACCTTTTCAATGATTTATGTTTTTCTGGTAAGATCTTTATTAGTAAAATGAAAAGCTCTTACAGAAAACTTTCTAAGAGCTTCATATTTTTAAATAAAAGCCTTCTAATGGACACACACATCACACAGTCCTAGTAAGTAACATCTTATGTTACTCAGTCATTTTTACCATCCACATAGAAGGAATTAATGACAATATCCATTAAATATATTCACAAAGAAATAAAAAGAAAACTTCATACAGATGTGTAAGGAACTATTATTTGGTTTTCTTCTGGTGCCCTTAATCTTTTGATTAAAAAATCAATGATGTGTTTGTGAATGATATTACTGGGGTCATTCACTCATACCAAAAACATTAATTCAGCTTGATTCAACAAAGAAATTGATTTATTTTTCCCACTGAAATATTTTGTCATTGCCACATAGGCACGATCATTGGGTGGGCTCCTGCTTGCATTCATGGCAGCTTGTTGACTTGGCAGGCAGCCTTGGTTACAGAATACAACTGTCCTTCTGCCATTTGTTAAATCTGCATAATTAAGGACCAATTATACATTGTATTGTTTTGTAGCAAGCTCCTCAGCTGGCTCTCCCTTATTATGGTTTTATGTCCCTTTCCCATGTTGATTACCAAAAAAATACTGTGAATTTTTTTGTCATTCTAATGAGGAGGTTAAAAGCAAAACATATCAGTATGATACATAATTATTAAACTTGGAGAATGATCTCATGAGAAGAATATGTTTAATGAATACCATCATTAATTGCTTTGATGTATACAGTAAAAATGACTCTGAGTAGTAAGGAGATGTTACATATTAAGAGTGTGTGTGTTTCATGTGTATGTGTGGTATGTGATGTGTATGCCCATCAATGAGCTTTTATTTAAAAATATGAAGCTCTTAGAAAGTTTGGCATTATCAAGTGCTCTGATTTTCCTTTTGTTTGAGGTATGTACTTTGTGAACATCCTTCTACTCTTTTTCACTGATCACCCTTTCAATCCACACTGGGATCACAATGTGACTACATAAGGTTTCTGAACATAACAATAGTTTATCTGGACAACTGGTTGCATCATATTTTAAAGCAGTCAATCAAAGGAAAATTAGCAAGTTGCTAGTATATCAACTTTAAATTTTGGAAACTGTGGTTTCACTACATTGACATTTAGAGTCATTCATCATTATAAGCTGCTCCTAACAATATTTCTGAAATATTCTGAAATGTGATCATAAACACATGAGTAACTATTGTATCATATACAATCTTGCTAAGTAAACTTAAATTCTTCATAAGATTCTGTAAATAAAATAACCTTAAGCTAATAACCTGACAATAATAACCTTAAGCTAAGCTTAAAATAACCTCAGCTAATAAGAGAATATTTTGCATCACAGTCTTCCAGGTCCTGGACTCAAAAATGTTTCAGGGGTAGGTTACTCCACATCACTTAACATCTGTGAATGCCTTTTGCTCAGGCACTATGAAATCTCTGCAGAACATCTAGCCTTTGCTTATACTCAGATTCAAAGAAAACAGGAAAGTTTGTTCTATTATAAAAGCCTCCTTATGTTTCATGGGCTTTGACTGGTGAAATAACTATCTGTGAACGACCCACTGTGACCAGAGAATGCAAATCTAAAGGCCAGTCATGCATCAAATCCCACCTCTAGACACAGACACTGAGAATGATAGTGAACAGCAGTAGATGAGGTACCAACTTTCAGGTTAGGAGAAATCTACTTGAAGGGCTTGTGATATTTGCTTGCAAGTTGGCAATCAGTGCCATGGTAAATCTGTTAAAGTCAGGAGACCTGGTCACGTGTGACCATGCTCTCTCTGAACCAGGCACTAAATGGTAACTCTGCAAATGCCGGATTTGGATTTAACATGTCTAATTAGACCAGCTGATCTCATGGACACCTGTACTAGTTTAGATAATTGGCAAAAGAGTGGCTCTTGATGCCTAAATTCCTGAAAAGCACAATAAGCCTGCATAATAATAAGGAAATAAAGGGTCTCATATCTAACACTACTGGTGTTGTAAGGCTCATTAGATAGGCCACACAATTTAAAGTGATTTGAATAATTTATTTATTTATCTATTTACTTTTGGAAATAAATTTATATTATTACGTTTGATCCCTACAGCAATCTCATGAGTAAACCAGGAATCTCAGAGGCCAAATGACTGTCTAGAATTGTTTAGCCATCATTTGTTAGATCTGAACAATAAGTTTCAACTTTTGGGGCAAAAACAAGTCTTTTTGCCAGTAACACCAACTTTAGTTGTCCTTTACAGTAGTATTGATTTTAGTGAATAATGTGGGAGATGTTATTTTTTTCAAAAATATTTCTTATTTCCAACTGTAGTTTAGTCATGTATTTCAACATCAATTTAATCATGGATACAGTCTTTCTTCATTCCTAAGACATAAATAGTAAATAAACTACATTTAATAACTATTTTTAAATAAAGGAATGAATGAAAAAATGTTTAAATATGGAGAACACCTTCTGAGGAATCTGCACAATAGACCCAGCATATTTATGTACTAGAATACCAGAAGAAATTGCTATTTTAAATAAAAGTCAGCAGCAAAACAACATATTACACATAATATTAATATTAATAGCAGATGCTTCATGAAAACAGAATAATACAATGTGATAGAAAGGCTACAATAAAGGCAGCATTTAGAATATGGGGGAAAGATACTATAAAGAACAGTTATATTGAAATAATGTGTTTAATATCTTGAAAAAATAATTCTGACCCTTCATTCTTTACATTGAAAATATTTCCAGTGAATCAAAACTTAAATATCAATGAAACAGTTATATATCCAGAAGTAATGCAAGAGAAGAGTTAATAACTTTAAGTAGGAATTATATTTCTGGGTCAGAAATACAGAATACAGAAATATTAAAGGAAACTACTAAGATATATGACAGTAGAAGAAAAACTATTTCCATATAAAAAATAGCATTAAGAAATTATAATTTAAGTTAGAAAAATATGCAGTATATATTACAGAAAGTAGTAATATGTTTATTATCATATGTAAATATTACAGCAATATATGCTTTTTCATTATAAATAAATGAATAACATTACAATTAAAATTTTAAAAATCAAAAACTCAATGAAACATTTTCACAAACCACATAGACAGATCATAGGAAAACATGAACTTTTCTTATAACCAACAAAATTACAATATCAATGCAATTTCATTTTCAACTTCAATGTGACTAGTGCTACTGACAAGAATGCTGAGATAAAGCTCTCAAATCTTTATAGATATATATGGCATATATTCATATACCCTTTTCTTGTTAGAAATTATGTGTTTATTCTAGCATTATGTTTTTAACTACAGTACAGAGTATTTCTGTAAAATCTTGCAAGCAACTTCTAACATTTATTATTTATCCATAGTTTGCTTTTTTTTTTTAACTTTTCTGTACATTTATTACTTTTTCTCAACTAAGTGGACAGACTGTTTTATTCTGGAAAACAGGAACTCATATTTCTTTTATTGTATGCTTAAAACTCTTGGCTGAGTATCTAGCTTACCCTTAGTTCCATCCTAAACACTCCTTTGAATAATTCTGAAAGTGTGATAAGAAAATGATGATAGGCTTAAATCGCTGATGGCACAAGCTACTTGAAGTATATGAGTGTTTGATTTTTTTTTCTTCCAACACACATCCTTAGACAGATCTCTGGTCTGAGCTGAGCTCTGCAAACAAGACCACATGGTCTCATTACTGAATGCCCAGTTGGTTTCTAAACAAGGAGCTGTACCTGGTGTGCCAGCTTCCACCACTCTGCTTTGGTTCCCACTGCTCATCAATAAACCATGATGTGCTCCACACAACCCAGCCGCCTGGGGGCCAGCTGTCAGTGGTGGCGGACAATACAAAATTATATGTGTTCACCAAATCACTGCAGAGAAATCCAGGGACAAGACTGAAAAACATTCCCCCCAAATTCCCCAAAGAACTATTCCTAAAAGCAGCAACAAAATAAGGGAGAGAGGAAGGGAAGGAAGAAGGAGGAAAGAGAGGGAGGGAGACAGAGAGACCGACAGACAGACACGCAGACAGAGCAGCCCCAAATGTGAATATAAAAATGCACACACAAATTTATATGGTGGTAATGAAAATGAGTATTTGGTGTTTGTGAGTAATTTATTGTATTTCCCTACCCCATGAGAATGCATAGAACAAACCAAACTCTAAAGTGCTCTCTGAATGAGTCCTGCACAACCAGATGATGGTTTCTGTCTTCTACATTTATGATTGTGGTACTAATAAAACTTTGAAATTGTAAGAGGCTATGAAAATAAAGGAGTCTTACGGATGTCCTAATCAGCACTGTTTATCAATGAGTAATTCAGTTTCTTTTTTTATCAAGAAAATTGCCTGTAACAATGAATTTGATCATATTTTACTAGTTAAATTTACAAATAATATAATTTTAACTAATTACTTTAATATTGGCTCTACTCAGATGCTGTTTTGTTTTTTAATTGTTGGGTCATTATATCTTTTGATCTCTAGACCATCCAACTTGTATTGCTCAAAAGGCAATTAGAAATTTTTTTCTAATTAAAAAAATACATTATCTACCCCATAAACAAACTGAATTGCTGCTAGGTAGCTACTATAGTGAATAAAGTAGGAATATGCAAAAAACTGAATATTTTGTATATTTCAAATGGAATTTTATTTTACACATTTAATAAACTCTTATTGATCACTGAATATGTAATAATGTGAAAAGTGAAAAAGGTACCAGAATAAGAAGGTTTCGGTATTTGAGGAGATTAATTATATCCCAAAGATATTTACATTATCAAAACTTAAAATTCAATGTGTTATTTTTTACAATACCTATAGGTGTAATATGCTTTGGATTCACTGTGAAAAGAACAATTAGTTCCATGTAGGTTAGGAAAAGAAGTTGTAGTTTGGCAGAGCTGGGCAGGCTACATAGAGTTCCATCGGGGTCTAAGTATAAAAGTATTTTAAGTGAGGTTTGTGTAGCACTGCTGAAGAATGATAAACAGCCATGGTGAAGACTAACAGTGTTTAGGAGTCAGTTCCTATCTAGAAATGTGAGCTGTAGCTAGATGATCAACAGTTTTTCAAAATTTGCTGAGAAACTGTGAGTTAACTCTGGAGACATTTAGAGTTGTAAATTGAGAAATGAATTATCTGGTGAATCCTTGTTAATTCTAGGAGTAGAGTAAATGAGAGATTGTAGTAAGAAAATTGGAGCCATAGTTGAAAATGGCTTTAAAGTAATCTTATTCTTGTAAGTCACTTTTGTATGGAAAACTGATTAGACTTAAGACTGGTTCAAGATCTGACTCTGCAACTTTCCAGCTGTGCAAACTGAATGGTTTCCTAACCTCCAGAAGCCTCTCTTTTTTCATTCATAAAACATGAACATCTGGACAGTTTTCTAACCTCGTGGAGCCTCTGTTTATTCATTCACAAAACAGGAAAAACATCTGGACATGCCTTTTAGAGTTATTAGGAGTAAGAGAGATAATGCCTAGAAAATACTAGCACAGCTCTTACCACATCTGCTACCCTGTGTACTCCCTGCAGTAGAGAAGAGAAATTGGCAATCCCTAGCACTGTTAATAATTGGGGAAGGCAAAATATCAATCCAGATAGGTATATTCTTTCTAGATTTGAGGAGCATATTTGATTCACTAAATACTTGTAGAGAGCTCAAAAAGTTACCTTTAGAAAAACTTATCCTTTTGTAGACATTAACAACTGCTAGTTTTATTTTTTTTTTTTACTGATGTTGTCTGTTCTGATTCAAAAAGTAAGTACAATTCAGTACAGAAGCAATTACTTTACCTTCTAAATACCTACATGAATGAGCATACAGGCTGTTTATTTCTTCCTGTACAAAATTTGTTCTATTTTCTTTTGTTGGTGGAAAGTGACTTAACAAGCTGGGAAAAATGGTTCTTTTAAAATCTGCTTTATATACTGTGCACAGTGACCGGGTGCCACTGTATTTGAGATATAGACGTAATCTTCTATCTTTGTTTGTGCACCGCATGCAACATTGGCCATGGGAACCCATGTGTCCTTTGAGAGCCACTCATGTGTATACCCAAGCAGAGCTGTACTTAAGTCTATATTCATCCTCGCCTCCAGAACAGCTGTCACAGAATTCATCAGGCAAACAGGGAATAAGTAAAAGAAGGGTAGTGCTTATTACTTTATTCTTTTTACATATTTTTGTGTTAAATGAATGCATTTCAAATATCAATTGTTACCGCTAAAACAAATTTTGGCCCTAATACTAATGTTCAAGGTATTAACTTTTTTGACAGACTAAAAGAGAATTTATTTTCTAAATGTTATTCAGGCTAGTTACTGCACTATTAAGGAGTGTGTTAGTTTAGAACTTGCTTCTTTCATGTTTTGTGAAATTCAGTGCAAATACCAGTTTCTTGGGGAAAGTGAAACTGCCTAGGGAAAAAGGTGCCCTTGTGAATTAATGCTAAAATCAGAAAGAGGAGGATATCAGCATCAAGTGACAATATTTTAAGAATTCATGAATTTCTCTTTACTTATTCATTTTGAAGGTTAAATGTGAGTTGTTTTATGCAACACTTTATTCTTTGATCAGTCTCAAGTGACTCTGTTGACTGATCTTATGTCCCTCATGTGACATGCAACCCAGAAAAGCAACAAAAAATTTCTGTAGCCAAGATATGTAACTATAATCAATTTGAAATAAAAATGTATCTATCTGAAATTCCTTTTGAAATGCAAAATATCATTTCATTTACTGGTGTCCTTACATAGTCTCACATAACTGTGATCTCAGACTATGTCACAGTATGATGGAAGGGGCAGTAAGCAAGATTATGAAGATCTGAATTCCAGTCTTGGGCTTGCCTTTTCTGAGCAGGAATGCCTGTTTTAAAGCTGCATTAATTAACAAATGTGTACTCTGAGCCTGCTATGTATGGAAAAGCTTTTGATATTAGAGAGCAAGACAATTAAGGCCTCTACTTAATTAGTCTTAAATTTTAATAAGGGAAATACCAAAAGAAATTGTTGAAGCCAAAAGAAATTGCTAAAGTCAAAATGATTTCAGATGGTGATAAATTCTATGGACACCATATAATACAAAAACAACTGGAAGAGCAATATAGAGTATGTGTTTAGGGACAGCTTCTGGAAGGATGAGACATTTCACTTTGTCCTTGGACACATTACTTTCTGTAGTGAGACTGGTTCTTCAGGAGAAAAATGGACAAAATAACTTCCATCCCTACCAATATAATACTTTTAAGAATAAAGAACAATGATATGTAAATTAAAAGTGACTTTAATATATTTAGGTCATACATTATTCGCATGTGATGTAATTAATATAATTTTCACATTTATTCCAATAAAATATAAAGTGTTATAGATACAAATCACAGGAGTCTTAAACAGACAAGCATATTTCTAGAGGAGGAAATGAATTTATCAATTTTTATTTCTTTTGTCATCTTCTGTAATAAGCAACTAGACTAACACGTTAGATATTATATTAGATAACATATTAGACTACATATTAGATATAACCTAATAGTGGTTAAAAATGTGAGGTCTGGATTCAGAGAACAAGGACTGAAATCAAAGCATATTTATATGCTTTATAAGTAATATTTATATGCTTGGGAAGTCAATCTATCTCTGCAGCAGTTGAATGATTCTTTTAATTTCAATTTTTTAAAAGCTTAAAATATAATTAAATCTTCCATTAAGTTTCCTGTCATTGATACTATTAGAATGAAATAAAAAGTTATTCTTACTGCTAGAGGGGACTTAACCTTCTGCTTAGAAGGGGACCCAACCTTCTACTTCCTGGTGAAGTCACTTAGGCACTTGGTATGCTGGGGTTGTTGCTGTGTGGAAATCTTGAGCTTGACTTCAACTGAACTTTGATTTCCAAATCTATACTAGCATTCGAAGAAATGTCTATCATTCCCCACCAAGCCACCCCCAATGCATACATATTCATTATCCATGCGAAAGCCAACCTGGTATTTTAAGAAAATATGTTAGATTGTGTTCCATTGAACATCCTCAAGTGCCTATGTGATGCAACATCACCTCACCCGTTTCAGAACTGAATTTTATTCACTTTTCAAAGTAAGTTATTATTTTTGATTTTTAGACCCCTGAGGACATCCATCTTTTCCAATGCATGGCTTTTGTACATGCTGTGTAAAATATTCATACATCTGTCTCTTTATTCCTGGGATCTCAGTTTTAAAAATCATTGTCTCAGGAAAACCTTTGTTCCCCGTACTACCCACTTCTCCGAAACGCATCCCTTGTCACACAGTTATCTAAGTGTCTTGTTTGCTTTCACCATTATGTGCAATTATTTTCTCCTTTATAGTTTTAATTTCTTGTCAGATTACGCAGTCCGACTTTCATCAGTTAGCGTTTTTATTCTTTTTTTGTATGTGCACTATGTTTATCCTAAGGAACTATCCTATACTGTTCTATAGTAGGAATTCAATAAGTATTTGCTTTATGAATGAATGATTGAATGAATGGTTATTTCATATTACAGGTACAGTAAACATGCTTTTCCTAGTATTTAACAAATAGATACTCAAAGCAGTGTTGTTCTCCATCCCTTGGGAGTTCAGTTTGAAAAAAGGAAGTAGACCTTTTCCAAACGGGAAGGGGAACAAGAATTGGAGGGAGGAGGGAAGGATGGGAGAGGAAGGGGACAGAAATGAATTAAGAGGTGTTATGTATATGTATTAACTTCCCATGATAAATGTAACTGTTATGTGCTGCAAACACATCCTAATAAAAAAATGATGGTGCTCTTTATCTTCAAGAACAAATGAGGTACAGTAAATCCTTGACTTACGAACATTCAAGTCGTGAACTTTCACAGATTCAAACAGACCTCGCCTTAGGAACATCCAGGGATGCAGATGAATTGCAGCAGTAGCTCAGATGTCTGTTGGACATTGTCACAGTGGTGCTGCTTTGTGTTTGCTGTGGAGTGCAATAGTGTACTGTAGTACAGGGCTCAGTCGGAGCCCAGGATGCCCAAAAGCAAGAGGAAAAACAGTGGTGATGTGGAGGGAACTGCTGGGAAGTGCCAAGCAATACACATTGTATACTAGTGTCAAAGGTGAATAAGGCTCACTTTGTCAGGCTGAGGAACAAATCTGACTTATGTTCCCCCAAAATGAAACTTGTTCTTAAGTTGGGGACTTGCTGTAATAGTCAATGCACCCATCTCTGCATCACATGGCCCTTTACTCTGTCTCCACCTTTTACCTCCACATCCTATTGCTTCCTGTTTATCATTCTCTGTTTCTTTTCTCATTTGCCCTACTTCTTATTCAGGGGATGGGGGGATAATATGTATTCTTTCTTTTACTGAAACTCAAAGCTGTGCTTTTTCCTTTCTTTCTATCATGTGGTGGTGCTTATGACAGACTCTTTGAGATTTTTAAGAATAATATAAGATTATGAAGTTCTGAATGTGTTAGATTCTCTATTTTCTTCAACAGTGATTTTCCAGGTTGCTCTAATTTATTTTCATATGTTAATGGTAGACAGAAACAGTAGGTTCTTAAAAAGATACCTCAGTGGCTTTAAAAAGAAAAAAGTCCATGTTAAAATGCAGCATGATTTGCCTTATGAATATATACTTTAAGGGTCCTGCATGATAAAGACTTTCTCATTTTCTACCTTTAGAGATGCCTATACAGAATTGAAAGATTGCTTGCTTTGCTGTGCAACATTTGAGAAAAGGATTTGGGATTCCTTCAATTAAGCTACTCTCCTCCTCTTTGAAATGCGTTCTTTAGAGAAGCAGTCAGATCTTTGTGCAAACCCTGGAGCACAGACTGTTCCTTTGCTGGTATCTGCCATCCAAGGCCTGGGGTGGGGGTGGGGGGCCTGTCCTAGGGCACCATGTAGGCTGTGTCTGCAGCCACTGCCTAACTAGTAAGTCCAGTATCCTGGAGGCTTTTCACAGTGTTAGGATCCTGATACTTGTAGAAAGAAATATTTGTGTTAGAAAAATTACCACCTTTTCATTGCCATTTATTTTTTAAAAGAAGTGCTTACCTAGAATACACAAAATTATCAGTTAGAAAAATAGTGGAAATCCGTTTTGTTTTGTTTTGGTTTTTGGTACCTGTGTAGTATGTTATAATTCCATTTATCATTGGGAAATTATTCTTATACATGTTATATATCGTATCTTGTACATTATGATATATGTCATATATATTATTCACATGTACGTGTTTATAGTACATGATAATCACATTTCTTCTAGGGACTTAGTGCATGTACACAGCATTTCACAATTCCCCCCATTTTTATTAATCTCCTTTCCTTCTCCTCTCCTTCCATCTTTCAGTTCCCTCCCCATATTCCCATCTTGCTACATCCTACTGTCTATTCTTTATTTTGCACTTTATTTATATATTGTGGTTCTCATATAAGAGAAACTGTGTAATATTTAACCTTGTGCATCTGATTTATTTCACATAACATTATGTCTCAAGGTGTACCCATCTTCTTAAATATGCCTCATTTATCTCTCTTTATTGCAGAGTAGTACTCCATTGTGTATAAATACCACATTTTCTTTATCCATTCATGTTTATGGACATCAAGGGTGTTTCCAAGATTTAGCTATTACAAACTGTGCTGCTATAAACATGGGTATCCACATACCACTTTAATATGATGTCTTTAACTCTTTCAGGAAGATACCTAGTAGAAGAATACTTGGGTCAAAGGAATTTCTATTTTCAGTTTTTTAAGGAATCTTCATAGTGTAGAAATCACATATTATCTGTTCATCTTCAGTTTGCCATGGTGAACTAGTCTCTGGATTCCAGAGAAAATTATTCAGAACACAACAACATTTATTGCAACCTCAGAATTTTTATTCATTTCCTCCTCACTAAATCTAATAGGAATGCTTTATGAATAAGGGCCAATAGATGTCATAGAATTGAAGAATCTTAATATCCAACCAGTAAGAGATATATGAACTAAACAAGAACTCATATATATAAAATAGCCATGACTGTTTTCTAAGTCTGATGCATACTCATTTAAACTGCACATGATTTCTATGAGTTAGATGGTATTAGAATCATCATTTTAGGGCTGGGGATTTAGCTCAGTGGCACTGTGTCTGCCTTGCAAGCTTAAGGTCCTGAGTTCAATCCCTAGTACCAGAAAAAACAAAAAAAGGATCATCATTTTATACATGAGGAAACTGAGGCTCAAAGAGTTTAAGTAACCTGCCCATAATAGAACAGCTATTAAGTAACACAATTAGGTTTTGAAGAAAATAGTGTGACTCAGGAAACTCTAAAACCACTACATTAAATCATGTTATGGCAAAATATCATAGTTTTAATGTACATGGCTAATTAACATATTGGAGAACTCACCGAATTGAGCAATATTTTGGTTAAATTTTCAGTGAATAGTTGAATTCCAGAGGTCTTTTTAAAAATATGAAATAATTATCTGAACACATTGGTGTTCTGGTAAATGTTTAACTCTCAGGGACAAAAGTCCTTATTAGTGATTACTGTTTTCCATGATGTAATGCATCTCACTATTGAGAGTATCAAGGACTACAACATGATTGAGAACAATTGTTGGACAATTGTAAATTCCAGTTACTGGGAAGCAATGACACAGTAGGAGCTGGTATGTGAGAGTTCAGTACACGGTTCTGAAAATAGCTTTGATGTTACTAGTCTGAACACCTTAATTCTAAAATTAAGTTAATGCTGTTTCTAAATTTTAATTGTTGACAAAATCAGCATTGTCCAATTGGTCCCACTATAGACAATATACATGAGAAATTTAGCATCTTGGTGAATGCGACTTAGGAACAGATACGAGTTTGAAGAACTGATTTTTGTGGTATCATTTAGATTTAACTACTGCCCAATGATCTTCTTAGAAGTCGATTTTAGACAGTTTCAGGGTTTAACAGCTTAATTTATGCTTCCTAATCCAATAGACATGCACATTGACACTCACACGTCAGTAATATTTATAACTCCTAAAGTGGACCATTTAGCTCAACTTAGAAATCAATGTTTTCTGTTTTTTGTATGATGCATAAGTCAGTTTGTTCTGTATCATTTTTTCCAAAACTATGTTAATTTAGACATTGCTCTTGCTGCCAAGCTTATATATTATTGTCAATATTTTTTAAATTATAAATGGATATTTGCCACAATATTTAGCCTATAGTCAATCTTGTGATCTTGTCTCTCATTTCACTATGTATTCTCTGTACTTTCTTGGTACTATTTTGCCACATTTGTAACCTCTGTATGACTGCTGTGGTTTCCATTTCTTTCATTTTGTAAAGACAGAATTTTCTAGAAATGATCCACATGAATCTCAAAGAACAAGTATGAATCAAAGATTAACTATAGTGATCTATAGAAATTAAAAAATGGGGATATGTCAGAGGCAGATGAGGAAAGGGAAATAGTAGACAACAAAAGTTATTTCTGAAATATCTATGAGCAACATAGTCGGAAAAGTTTTAATACATTTTCTTCCTAGTAAAATAGAAGAAGCTCTGAAGCTAACTGTAAGGATGAAAAAAATATATGCGGTTGAATAAAAGGAAAATCTGAGAATTGAAATGAAATTTTACCTCAAGCCCTGGTGAGATTTCATTTTTAAATCAATAGCTACAAGGATAAAAAAAAATAATCTAGGTACATTGATAACAAATGGAAAACAAATCACATAACAAATGGAAAACAAATCACATATTCAGTTTCATGTTACTTAAATGCTGTGTATAAAACTAAGCACCAAAAAGAATCGATAGGGTCTATCTGACCCACCGAGTATGATAAATCATAGATTAGTTTAGACCTGTTCAATCTTTTTTCTCATTCAGAAAAAGACACTTTTCTGTTCAAGGACTATTCACTTGAATGGGGCTGTTGGTCTTCCTAACAACCAATTTCCTAGTCATTTGAAGGATAGGATTATTTTACTCAAATTTTAAGCAACTAATTTCATCTTGGGACAACAGCTGTGTGATGAATTTGGTTGTCACAGGAACTACGTTCTGCTGATTGGATATTTTATCTTTTGATCTCTTAAAAATGATTTATTTATTTTAAAAAAATGTCTCATCTGCTCCGTTTATGAACATTTTTTCAGAAAAAAACGGTCAGTTTCACAGGCACATCATGGTGGCTTTTGCAAAACAGAAAAAAACCTTCTGAATTTTTTGATTAGGAAAGTATATCTCCAGGGGAGGTATAAGTGGAAATTCAAGATAGAGTCAAACCAGTTTTAAACCATAATTGAATGAATTATGATCTGTGGACAACATTCACTGTGAATTGCTACCCAACAGGTGGCATAAGTTACGTTATAAAAAGGTTAAATTAGAATTTAAATTAAGATTTTCATTGGTATATTTACTCGTTATTTGAAAAGCAAATTCTCAACATTTCAACTATGTATCTATCAAGTTTTGCTCAGAAATAATTTATGCAGCTTTTCAGAGACATCTATGACCAACATAATTGAAAATTTTTCAATGCCCTTTTTTTTCTTTCTAGTAAAAGTAGGAGCTCTGAAGCTGACTGTAGGCATATGAAAGAATGTACGCCTAAATAAAAAGAAAATCTGGGGAGTGAAATGCCATTTCACCTAAAGCCCCTGTCAGGTTCCCTTATCAAATCAACGGCTACAGGCATAAATAAAAATTAGTGTGATACTTTGATAACAAACAAAAAACAAATATATTTAGATATGCTAACATTTATTTTCATTTTTCCAAAACTATTTCCTATGTTTCTTCCTACATTTTAGACATATCCTTATAATATGTCCAAATACAACTAAAGCAAATCCAGAAAAAAGATGTCTTTTGCCATTTCATTTTGCCTCTCTCTTCTCTTGAATCAAAGGAAACTGACCACTTAATTTATTCTCATCTTAAATATTCAGAATCCACTAATATCTATGCTAGACTTTTTTTTTAGATGCTTGACTCTGGCTATTTTCATCTATTTTCCAATATTTTCCTTTATTTCTTTCATTACACTTCATTTTTTCCTGTTTTTAATTTTATTGTTCTATGAAGTAATATACATTCAATTCTATATAGCACTGAATAGCAATGCATAAAATAATGAAAAATTAATCTTAAATAATCATATTTTGCTTACATTTACATATTTTATACATACAAGTACAGGATATATACACAGACGTGTATGCATACACACATATACAACTATATGTACATCTACAGAAATATTTATATTCAGTCTTCATCTAAAACTCTATATTTAGCTCTAAAACTGTAATAATAAACATATTTTTCTGCAATTGTATTCACAGAAATGACAAGAAATCAAAATAGTTCATAAAATTAACAGGCTTTTTTATGAAAAACATTTTTTCTCAAACTTTTCAGTGTTTTTCTGCCCCATCTTTGTCCCTGTAGGACCTACATTCATGCCCTGAACATCCATTCATGGGCACCTTGGAAAGGTGACCAACAACGGATGGGCCACAGAAGTGGGGCTGGGGACAATTTCAAGCTTTGTGACATTATTGTCTCTACAAGTTTAAGAATGCTTTTAAAACAGAGGCTTTCATTTGTATTTAAACAAATGTTGATTATTTCACAAATTGGAGCAGCATATATGAAAATCTCAGGCAATTTAAATAGGCATTTTTATTTGTCCTTAATGTGAATTTTTCCATTTGAAGTGTTCTCAAAGGTTTAGGAAATTGAGCGCAGTACATTGAGTATTATTCATTACCAATTAAATGATCTCTAATCGTATCAGTTTTTGTAGAATCATCACTTTTTTATCTCAGTCATTATGTGACTCATAGAACACTATGGGGGTAATCATTTTATTTTACTTTATTTTAATTTACTGTGCTTTATTTTAGTTTATCAAACTGTGAGGGAAATAAGACCAATGTGACCTGAATTTTGTCTACCAAGATGTTAGAGTTTATCAAATGAAAACTTGAGGTTTAAATTTAAAACAATCCACTATCTGACCCCATAAATTTTCTTTCAGTCTCTTTCACAGAAATTGATCAGGTCAGTTGGGCAACATCTCTTCCTTCCATCATCTCTTATGGTGGAAGCTTCATTATTTATTAGTTGCAATAAGGAATATTATCAAATCTTATTACAAGATTTTTCAATTATATTAAATATATCCATTTCAAATGACCACATTTAGTATGATAAGTAATTCTACTTTCCTTATCATGTTCTTATTAAAAGCAAACAATAGAGTCCTTTTTAAGAGGATAAGAATTTTGGTCCCTATTGCTGGAATCAGATTATTTCCCTTCAGCTCCCATGGAGTCCATAAATCTGCAAGTATGAGATCATAAATGATTTTTATCTACTTTTGAAGACTACCTATTGTTCTTATATTTTCTTTTATAGTGAATTGCCTGAATTACTCTAATGGTCAATGTAAACATACTTACACATTTTGATAATTGATTTTCAAAAGTATACTGACAGCTGATTGCTATATTTTCATGATGGTAAACCAAACCAACTTGATTATTTGTAGCAAATTTGATATAATAATATATATTTTAAGGTCTGTGAAGATATCAATGATGTACAAAAGCAATAAGCTTTTTTGTGGGATGTAACTGTTTGTAGACAACTTTGTTCAGGCCTTCATCTACAGTTAAACACTAGCATGGTTTATAAATGGGTTATAAATCATGTTTGAGTTATAAAATTTCAAATATCTTTATTTTGCACTGCATAATAATCCACAACATATTGATGTTTTTCCTCCAATAAAATAGTCATAATAGCAAATGAACAAATTAGTCTTGTGTTTTTTCCATATTTACATAATTTACTTACATGATTTTTTAATTTTGGGCTTTTGTTGAAGAAAAGGAGGAAACAGAAAACTTAGTCTGTAGTCTTTGAGTTTAATATTAATTATGTATTTTTCTTTTACTATAAAAAGAGTAAGATGATATGATTAGATATTTAAAAGCCTATAAGCAAATTTCTGTGTTTTTTAAAGGGCATACAAAGCTGTAATATTATTTACTGTTCTTAATCTCAAGTTAAGTTCACATAGTCATTCTTTTTATCAAAATTTCACAGACACATATGAAGAAAAGAAAGAAAAGAGAAAAAGAAGGTAGGAAAGAAATAATGAAAGGAGGGGGAAGGGAGGGAGAGAGGAAGCTTAGCAGAGAGACAGAGGGAGGGAGAGAGGAAGGAAAGAAAGAAAAAAGAAAGAGAAACAGAGAAACAAAGATAGGCAGACAGAGATAGAAACAAAGATGGAGAGAATCTGAAACCCTGGGGAAGGAGAGAAGAGAGGGAGAGAAGGGCCAGAAAAGAGAGACGAGACAAAAAGGAACAAGCTCTCTGAGGCTTTATGCTTAACTTTAATTTTCTTTCTTTTTTTTTTTTCTTTTTTTTTTTTTTGTTACTGGGGATCAAACTTGAGTCCTTGAGCTTGCACAGCAGGCGGCGAAACCACTGAGCTAAATCCCTGGCCCTTAACTTTAATTTTAATACCACAGAGGTATGTCGTCCATGTGAACACATGTATACCTTTTAAAATTTGATCTGCTGATTATGAGACATTCGGAAATATAATTTGTCAGTTTGTCAAAAAACTAGTCAACTACCATATGTCCCCACAATTGGACTCCGGGGGATTTATTCCAGACAAATGAAAACTTATGTTTAATACTAAAACCTGTACACAAATGTTTATAGCAGCTTATCTATAATAGGCAAAAACTGGAAACAACCCAGACATACCTCATTGGGTCAACAAACTATAGCAAATCCGTATCTTAGCATGCTACTCAGCACACAATAGAATAGAATGAACTCTTGAAGTATGTCACAACCCACTAGAGTTTTTATAGAATTACACTGAGTGAAAAAGTCATTATCAAAAAGTTACATCTGGCCGGGGATTTAGCTCAGTGGTTCCGCCCCCTGCCTCACAAGCGCAAGGTCCTGTGTTCGATTCCCGGTACAAAAAAAAAAATTCTAAAAAGTTACATATTGCATGATTTCACTTATAGAAACTTCTCATAGTGACAAAATTGTAGACAGGGAGAGAAGATTAGTAGTTCCCAGAGGATAAGAGGGGTGCACGGGGGGAAAGTATGTAAGGCTATAAAAGGACTACAGGAACGACCCAATAGGTGATGTAAATTTTCTTGGTCTTGCTTGTATCAAAGTCAATATCCTATTATGATGTTGTTGTATAGATTGTACAACAATCTACTGTTGTAAAATGTTATCACTAGGGGAAATAATGTAAAAAGGACAAATGATATTCCTACATTATGTATATAAACCTAAAATTACCTCAAAATGTTTAAAAAATAATAATTTTTATAAAAATCTGTTGAGTATCAAGTTAGAGACTCCAAGCTTTTTCAGACCCTACTAGGAAATGCAACAGTTTTGAGCTTCTATAGTAAAATTTAGGATGAATTTTGGTATGATTTAATAATCTGTGGTGTAGGGTACGATTGCATGTAGAATATATATCATAACTTAGTGGCACAATAAATTAAGTACACACATGATTCCTGGGGAAATTGACAATATTTTTATTCTTGTGATATACAATATATGGTTACCATTTTCAAAATAACTGATTACCTGCACTGTGTATGATTACTTTAGGAATTTTTCATTTTGTTTTTTCTCATTCATTGCCATGTTTTACACCTATTTGTCTTTGCCAGAATTACGTACAATTAAATTTTTTTACCAAGAGCCAAAGTATCATGGATAGCAAGTAATTTATACTCAGTGAGAGATTTATGCTTTTTGGCAGATTCAGTTACCAGGTGTTAGGCTTTCAGGTAACTTGTGACTCATATTTAGCCATTCAAATACATATTCCAAATGGTAAGTTTTAACATTAGCAAATCTTTTTCATTAACATTAGCAAATCATCTTTTCCAGAAAAACTAAGAATAAAGGTACATATTCTTAGATGTTTGATTTATTTACATTAATTTACCACTACTGTTGTCTGACCAAGTATTGACTATAAATACTTTATCAATCCTTGAGCAATTTCTGACTCCCCCATTATGATTTTAAGGCTCATGTTGAAGTCTTGAGACACTTTAAAATGTCAAATATTAGATTACAGAGATTTATATCTATTACTTTTCTCCATCCACAGATTTTAAAATATTTATTTATGATTTTTATAATATTTTTATATTTTATATTTATTATTATATATTATATATTATATTATATAATATTTAATATAATATATTTTTATAATATTTGCCTAAAATATTCAGCATAGGTATCATAATCCTGGAAATATTTAGAACTCAACAGATTTTTATTCCATATCTATAAATGTCAGTTACCTTTCTCATTTTGCAAAAAAATGTATTTCTTTAAACATTCTGACCTCTATTAAAAGGTGTTCACAAAAGTCCATTGGAAACAGTATTAGTTACTATGTTGAGCGTTTCAGCCATTTCATGTACATGGGCTGACCAAAACTATTCACACAGGAGCTGCATTATTGGAAAGAAAATTTCACATTTGCTAGTCACCCAGACTGTCTCCATTCTAAATAGATTCATGCAAAGTCTTAGAAATAGAGCTGCAAAAGGTTCAATGAGGTGGTGATGCACAGACAAATGAGCATATTTTCACATGTACAAATAAATGTATTATGACTTATGTAACAAGAAGAAGAAATCAATTGGTGCAATAGCCTCTCATTTGAATGTCCACTGTAGTTTTAGGAATGCATCCCTATTTCTGAAGCCATATCTTGTAATGAATAAACCATAGTTCATCACATCTTTTTTCTGAGCCAAACAAGTTTATCTCACTACACAGTCACCTTTCACTCAACTCCTAGAAGAAAATCTTTTAAGTACCGTTTCCCCTTGCATTTGAAATTGTTGACCACCAGTAAAAAACCTCAACAGCCAGGAGTCTTGCTACCTAGAGAATGTTTTTACATAATAAGCTAACCCAATATCACATTGAATATGAATAATGGTATAAACAGCCTAATGTCTTAGAAGGTATTTAGGGTTTGGGGTGTGCTTATTTTTTTTAGGATACTTACAACTTCTTATTCACACACATATTCATATTCTTTAAATATAGCTACTTTTATTGTCTTTTCTTCACAAATTTCCATTAAGTTGTGATAAGACCTTCTCTTGAGGAAAAATATTTGTGAGAAATATCATCTCACTGTAAAAGTGTTTGTGAAAACAAATGGCTGGAGGACCTTCACACACACACACACACATACACACACACACACACACAAATTAAGTGAGAATCAGCAGAATGGAAATAAATAAAATGAAGAGGAAAACAAACATAGCACATATGTAACATATAATTAGAAATAATGGCATCTATGTAATCATTATGTAATATATGAGTTTAATTAATTAGACTGAATTAACAAGAAAGGGCAATATGCTTTTAAAGGCTGTTTGATGTTATAAAATAGAAATGCCCAGTGGCTGTGAGCTAAGTACACTGAAATGATAAAGGGCAGAAAAATCAAATGCAAGCTGATTTGATCAGCCTGGAAACCACTTGCGCCATAAACATTGCCACACACCCACACTGCTCTCCTTGAAAGACTAGTCAGGGAGGGGTGCGAAAAAACATCCCATGAGAGCAAAAAAAAAAAAGAAGAAGAAGAAGAAGAAGGAGAAAAGAGCCACTGCTGCCATTCATGCTCACACTGAGGGAAAATCAATGGAGGTGGATGAACAGGGAGTAAGCCTTAGCCTCTTTCTGGTCCTCAATCGGACACAGCTAATCCCTGTGACCTTTTAAAAAGCTGAAGGCACAAAATGACCCCAATAATCAAAAGCACAATTAGAATGAAGAGAGCAAAACCGTGACTGTGGTTAGAAAAAGCAGACAATGAAGAGACTATAGAGGAAATTTGTCTCTTTGGCAATTGAGTGAATGTGCCCTTAAGAGATGTCCTTAGTGGTTGCAGCCGGATGGCAACCATGACCCAAGGGAAACCCGAGGGAGGACAGGTGAGGAGGAGCTGGCCCCAATGACCTGGGGCTTGACTATCTCAGAGAGCCTTCAGACTTTGTCACCTCCCAAAAAGATAACAATCACTGCTCCTGTTTCTCCACAGGAGACAAACAGCAGGGAGGGATAGATATTGAAACATCACTCAGAGAGGGGAAAAGAACATTTTTCTCCTAATAGTGGAGAAATCTTTCATTTTAATTTTTTCTCATGAAATAAAATTCATTTTTAGTCAAGAAATAAAATTCATTTTTGTGAACACAAAGCAATCATGCAGCTAGGCAAACTAAGTTCAGCCGTTCAAGCCACCTGCCACAAGGGTGGGATGCTGTGGGAAGGGCAGCCCTTCCCGCAGGACTCAGCGGGGTGGTCCGGGTAAATGGGACTAAGAAGTACCGTCAGGCAGATAAAAGGGAACATGGTTAGACAAAATTAAAATTTCAAAATCCACTTTTCTCTTGAATTTTAGCAGATGACTTACTCATTCATTTTTCTCCAATATAAATTCCAAGCTGTCACACTAAAATAGAAATAGAATGCGTCTTTTCTCATTTCAGGAGGCAGATATTTAAGAAGAAAATTTTAAATTATTACATGATTATTTTAAAAGTAATTCTAATCTGGATTAATAAAAATTAGCATTTACCGACTTTTTCCTGGATGTTCAGGACTATGATAAAATGTTTAAAATTCCTTAGAAAGAATATTGTAAGATCTTTACAAATATCACTAAATATGAAAAAGCTTAGGTAGCTGTCACAGTGCTCCTGTGAAACAGGTAGGACTTCACTTTTTATAGGTGAATCAGCTGAAGCCAGTAACTTAATAAAGTAACTTATCTAAAATCGCAAGTTTGCCTAGTGGCTCCTAAACATTACATATATTATTACCTACATATTAATTAACATATATGATTACCTACATATTAATTTTTGCAGTAATTCCAAAATACTAAGCAAATAAAATGACGTTTTGACAAATTAAGAATCCATTAGGTCTTACCTGAATATCATTAAACATGGTCACTAGCAGTGGTGACTGGAACTATGTTCATTAACATACTTGGGGAAATGGTAATAAATTTGCATAGTGTATGAAGAGCAGAGCACTGGTTAAATCATAAGGCTTTATATTTAGAATCTCAGATGTAACCTCATCTGTAATCTCATTTATATTCAGAATCTCAGACATAACCCCCACCTTGAACCCCAGATTTCTACTTCTACAAAAGAAAAATGATCCAATTTCTTCTTGATTTCCCATCATCCTTTTACGGTTCAAATGAAGCACATTGTTAATTTAGATATTACTATTGTGCCATTTCTGCCCCCTTAAAATACAAGATGTTTTTGTTCATACTAGGAGGGCAGCTGGGACACCACCTGTTAACTAACTTCAAGCACAATTTAATTAGCCTGTGTTGAAGATACCTTATGCTTTGACTGGAAGGTAGTAGAAGGGTAGCAGATGCTGAACACAATAAAAGAAAGGCCCTTGAATACCAGGGCAAAGTGGGTGGAGAGAATAACAAAAAAAGTCAACAGACGGACAGAGCCAGAATTACTAGTAAAATGGACCAGAAATTAACTCTCAAACAGATAAAATTCAAGGCAGTAAATCTCTGCAGATTAAGTTCCATCCCACCAGCATATCTGTCACAACTAATGTTAATAAGAATTTAACCTGAGGATTTTGAATATATGCAAAACTCAACTGCACAATTGGCTTAGTTTCTAATTATGAAAAAGGATAGTCATCACCTATTATTTCCACGAAAACCTCCACGATGTGCTTACACCAAACATTCAGACATAAAAAAAAAAATAACATGTTGTCATGTTGAAGAATAATTTTACCAATTACTGTAAGAACTCTACTTTTTCAGTGTTTCCACAAAAAAAGATCTGGAAACAAATGATTTTAAAGTTATGAGCATTTCTCCATCAATAGAATGATTTCCATACAGAAGGCACTTTATCTTGTTTTGTCAAATTAAGTTGAATTTAAATGAATTCAAAACTTCTTCCAAGGCATTTGTATTCTTCTGAGTCACAGCCTATCAATTAACACATTTTCTTTGCTAACATTTCAGTAGTACACTTCATGTTAGTAGAATTGTTGCACTTACACTTCTTTGTTATTCACATTTTTGCTTAAAAATGTGTTAGATGTCTATTTAATCAGATTTCATCAACTTAGTGTAGCTAGTTGTACCCCAATATTAATTCCAAAAAAACTGTACTTGAGAATTTTGTGTACTATGCAGGGTTTTTTTATAATTGGAATATTTTTAGAAATTCACAAAAAAGAATGTACATGAACCAAAAAAATACATATTAATTCCAAATTTGTATCATACCACTTCAGTCACAAGGACAGTTTCTCAGAGAAATGCACCCCATTTATTTAAGTATATATTTAAATCTGAGAGAGTTTACAGAAACTACATCTAGGCAAATACAATTTACACACTTGGAAATATTTAAATACCTTTATGTAACAACTTCTTTCACTTTTGTGTATTATCGCTTTTTATTACACTTTCTTTTATGTCTAATTTATCAGTCATCCTCTTTTAACAAGCAAGTAGGAAAACTACAGTAAAACCCTCACCAGAATTAAATTAAGCAAGATTATATTTCCTAGAATTTATATTTAGGAGTCTGAGAGAAGGAGAAAAACAATGTTCTGCCAAAAATAGTACTTGCAGTTAGGAATTAGATTTAAAGTAAATATGATATTTTAGAAGAATAAATAACAATGTCCCAACAAGAAAATAATTCATATCTATTCAGTGAGAAAGATACATCCATCTCAAACTCTTGACTCCAGCAAAATCATGTCCTAGTGTTTCTTCCATTCATCCAAGAAAATCATGTCCTAGTGTTTCTTCCATTCATCCAAGAACATTCCAATTGGCCATTTTGTTCTTAAACACTGGGCTAGAGCTTGCCATATGAAGGTGAGACATGGCCCTTTTTGAAGAGCTCTTTGGTTTATGCCAAAACATGCATCTTTGTCATTGAAGGATAATTCTTTAAAAATAATTGTCCAAAAAGAATCTGGATTTGACTTGATTTTATTTAGTGAGCAGTTAACCCCCAAATCAAAATATATAAATACACTATGCACAAAATCCTATTCTTTGTAACTCCATTTTAATAATATTTGACTGTGTACTTCTTGCTTAAACACAACTATCCACCTCATTAAATACTTTCTAAAATCTTACCTGTAAAAGGAGAGAGAGTGAAGAAGCCCTGGAGATAACAGACTTGAGAAATAGATTTGTGAAATTGCCCAATCTTATTGCTCAGTGACTGGAAAATAATCACTAGCCTAGTGTCTCATTGTTTATAGGCTATTGAAATTCCATCTAGTTCCAAGAATTAGATTGATGAGTAAAGAGGCCATGGGATATGGCAATAAAAGCAATGCCTTGGAGTCACAAATCATTTGGAATCAAATTTCAAATCCATTAATTACTAGTTGCATAATTGAGGCCAAAGAACTTCTCTGAGCTTTAGTTTCAGCATTTCAAAACTGGGACCATCAATGAGAATTACGATGAAAATTGTGATGAGGGTCATGGTCACAATAGGACTACCATTGGGACACATAGAGATGCCAATATGTTATATTAAATAAATTTAGAAATTATATAAATATTATGTGTGACTATGGTCAGCACATCTTCTATTTCTTTTCCTTCATGTTTGATTCACTCAGTAATCACATCACCTAAACCAGAAAACAAGAAAAAGCAGTAATGTGAATTTTGAGATCATTGTATAAAACTTGTTCTTTTCTATAATACAACACTGACATCTCAAGTCACAGCTTAAAATTACTTATTTTATTATCTTATTTCAGCCAAGTAACAATCCCTCTCTGATTTGACTGACGAACTATCATATCACTAAATTTTTTATTTAGATACTTATGTTAATTTTAGTTTTGGGCTTATTTTATTTAAATACATTTTCTAACCATCTTTATCTGCATGAAGCAATATAACCATGGTTCTTAGAACCAACCTGGGTTTTGCTTATAACATTAAAATTGGAGATATTTGTAACATATTATCTTCTGTTGCCATATTATAGCTTTGAAAAAGTTTATTCAACATTTACTAGCATGATGATTTTTAAAGCCACATTTATTATAGTTAATGTGCTGTAGCTACCAACTTCTGCAAAAGTACACTGGAAGTGAATTTTTAAATTTGCCTTATTCTCTGAAAAAATTTTAAGTGAGCACCACACAAAACCAATTTACTGGTGTTATTTTTTCTTCTCTGTCTCTATGACATAACTATCTACCTCCCTATTCCCACCTCAAAAGAATGGGGCAAATAATATTCCACTTTCAATAATTATTTTAACTGTATCTGCCTAAAGCAGAATTTTGAGTTTAATTTTAATTTGATCTCATAGAATTCTTTAAAGATTTAAAGTTCACATAGTTTTTTTGTACTTAATTTCATAATTCATTGCCTTAGTTTCTAATTAAATGTTCTCAGTACTCCATTTAAAGGACCCATTCCCTGCATTCCTCTTGACTAGTAGGAAGGAATCAATGAGAATTGATCCAATTTGTAGAACACAATTCTCATATTGATAGTAGTTTATATTCATTTGCTTTTCCCTAATCTTTTATTAATGGTCATCTTCAAAATGTCAATTAATGCCAAACCTCTGCACAGTGATAATGCAAATCTATAAAGAAACCAGCTTAACATTTTGCAGTAGGGAAAGAAGAAGACTTTTATGTTTAATATATTCAGAACAATATGACAGAAGGGAAGGAAAGTTTTAAAACCCGGATGATTTGAGCTATGAATTGCAAACCAAACAAAAACCTAAGATTTTAAATAAACCTTTGAATTCCAACCAAGGCTTTTTCTATAGCCTTTGTTATCCCTCAATACAACACTGCTCACCATGGTCCAATGGACGGTATATTTGTCCTAGCATTTGCATGGTATGAATGCTTGTACACATATGAGTCTTTATACTAGAAATGTAATCTATTAAATCATATCTCCAGTGAAAGAAAAGCATCATTGCATAAATTTTGCCACACTTTATAGAGGGTGGTTTATGCCACTCTATCTTCATCTACCATCCTTTAAACTTTTTAGTGTTTTAAATAATAGACAGTGATGTCAATATAATCCCATGGTTGTTTTACCACCCTCTCAAGATATTTTTTCTCAATCATTTAAAACTGATTCTTTGACTTTCATTAGCACATGTTTGCAATATTTAATGGTTAAGTACATTGTAGGGAGTTGGTACATGTACATATCACATTTAAATTTCTTTGTCTTTCCCCCTCCCTCTGCCCCTTTTAATTTTTCCAGCATTGGATTAATTTATTTATCTTATAAGACCTTATAAAGTTAATTATCATATATACAAATTGAAAACTAAACTAATAGGCCAAAGAACATCAAAAATACGTAAGACAATTGAAAACTGATTTAGAAACATGATGATACTTCACCCCTTCATTATTCCATGTGTGTTCTCTAAAAATCTAAGGACATTATTTTTTCTGTAAACTTTAAACTGGGTCTTAAGTCTTGATTGAATTATTTTTAGGAAGGCTTCATAAATGATACTGTAAACAATTATCTTCTCACTTTTAGTTACCTACTACTGGAGATATTAAGTTTAATTATTTAGTTAAAGTGGTGACTGCATGATCTACCCGTATAAAAGTGTATCTCATCTTTGCAGTTAGAAAATAATCTCTGGGCTAGCTGATACCTGTCACTATCTAATATGCAGCCCCTCAACCCTTTTTCACCTAATAGATTTATGTTGAAGAGTTGTGGGTCAAAGGACACAAATTTTCAATTAGATAAGAGTAAATTCGAGAGATCTAGTACTCAAAATGATGACTGCAGTTAACAACCATGTATTCTTTCTTGATAATCTCTGAGGATAGTTTGCAACTCAGGCATCAGAAGAAATATTGGCTATGCGAGGCAATGCTTATATTAATTAGTCCTATAGAGTCCGTTGGAAAACATATGTGTGCTTCAAAACATTGTAATGTACACATTGAATATATACAATTTCCTATCAATTAAAAAAGAATCACTATAAAAACCCAAATATTTAATAAATTGTTACACTTTAAAATAAACTTGAAGACATAATCCCACTGTAGAAGAACATATATGTTTTAATTCCATTTTAGTTTTTGCACATATCAAATCTGTGATAGACTGTTATAGCCGACTCTTATGTATTGAATATCTTCTATAATATGAAAAATACACATTATAAAGCTACTTGTATGTAGTATATGTATATATAATATATATATCATAAGTTTAAACATGGCATACAACTACTCTTCCAAAAAATAAATAAAGCTATAAAGCAAAATCTTTTTATTAGCCTATATCTGTGATAAAGAATGAATACATTCAACATATTGTAGCAAAATCTTTATAAACAATAAGTCTACAGGGCACAGTTTAGCTTTTAGATACCAATATTTCATGGAATTGTAAAATACTTTGTATATTTGTGAAAATGTGTTATACGAACAGGGCATATAGGAAAGTTATAGATTGAAGAAGAAACCAATGAGTCCAGCTGCAGTGAGGGAGGGACTAGGTGTGTTGGAGTTCACATGCAGTTTAATTGGCAGTGGAGATAAGATCAGGCTGCTGCTAGAGTGTCCAACTGAGCAATGTGGAAGTTGCAGCATCTTATAAAAAGACACTTGAAGCCATCAGCTTGGATGAAGATGCCTACAGAGCTGACTCTGGAAAGAAAAGATGAACTCTGGAACTCTGTGACACACAAGCATTAAGGGCTTTTATTAGAGAAACAGGCCGTCTTTAAAATGATGTATTAGTTCTCCTTGTCCCCCAAGCTTAAAATTACACATAACGGATAGAAAAATCTGGAAAACATTTTTTTAACCAAACATAAACAAGACTTAACCAAAATAAAAGTTAATTTTGAAATGAGAATTGGTTATTTTGAATAGCAGGGGAGTCAAATAGTCAATAACTTCATAATAATCTGTACATCTGATGGAAGATTGTCATGCAGTCCATCTGACATATTTCTTTTTTTGAGACAGAGTTTTGCTCCGTAGCTCAGGCTGGCCTTGAACTCACTATATAGCCCAGGCTGGCTTCAAATCTCATGGCAATCCTTTTCCCAGAGCCTACCAAGTGCTGAGATTACAGGCGGGCGTGCAGCACCATGCCCAGCTTCCATCCGACATATGTCTAACCTTTAATGCCTATGATTTTTATGATCCAAGAATTCCTTTTTATATTTTAATTAATGCCTTATATGTTTTTATGGATACTGAGGGGATAGAGTATCTATTACATTTGAGTTCATTTATATCAATTTGTTTTTTCCCTGCAGTATGATACTAGTACAGAAAACATCATTTTTGTATTTTCCAGTTTGCTCAGATTTAGAACCTAAAACTTCAGGAAAATTTGCATTCTTGGTCCCTGTCTCTTCATTAATTCATTTATTTTCTCAGGTTCATTGTAAATTGGGTGGGAATATAAAAGGATTACCTACCTGACCCTGAGGAATTCAGTATCTAATGAGGACAATTGACCTATAAAATCCAGTACCTCTATGCTAAGGCCTTTGTATGTAGAATGGTTACTTTTTATCAATTGAGATGCACCTACTTCAGTTCACATGACCCTAATATCAGAGATGGGATGCAAGAAGATTCTCCTTCAAATATGTCAAATCAGAATAATCTCACCTCATTATCTGCTAGTTCATGGCTCGAATAATCAATACTGTTTATCAAAAAATTTAAGTAAATATTTTTGGGCTTTCTGAATTATTCTTCCAGTTCACTTATAGCAAGACAAGCAAATATCTCATGTCATCATTATATTTTGACAGGAAGGAGGAGAAAGAAAATCAAAATAGTAAAGTTAGTAAAGATGGGATCTTTTGTTTCCTTTGGTCCCACATATGATTAATTAAAGGCAGCACTAGCTGGTCAGACTGTGCTTTATAGATATGGTAAAATTCATTGATTAAAGCAAAATCTATTCTTTTCTAAGCCTAAAAGGGGGCCAGAAGCTTGGTGAGGAAAACAAGGGAACACATTCATTAACCATTTAAGATAAGTTATAGTTAGGTGAAAAATGTTAAATAGATTTAAACATCTCATTTTAAATGATAGTAAACACACTTTCTTCATCTTCCTTTCTTTAATATCTATATCCTCACTCTCAGGAAAAATTAAATTTAAAAAATGCCCAAATTTTAACCCAAATTCTTATAATACCGTATAAACAATTGAAGTTAGTTCATGTCATGGATTTTAGTGAATTTTTTTTGTATTTTTTAACAGTGATTAGAAATCTCTGTGTCTGCATTACATAAACTATGCTTTCTCCAATTAAAAGCAGGACTTACCTTGAAAGTTTGCATTTCTTTTAAAAATAATCCATAAAATTAAAATGACCTTAACATGTTGCATTTTTTAAAGCAAGCCTCCAAAGAGTTAGGGGTTGTCTTGTTCTTTAAAAGCCTTTTAATACATCTAAACAAGTAATTTCTGTTTACCTCTCCCAGTCAACCTCTTTTATTGAGTTATCCTCACGAACAAAGTCCCTTAGTTTGTGATCAAATATTGTGGCAACCAGTACTTCCTCAAATGACACAAAAAAAGACTTGCTTCCTATTCTCTCTAGTGGCTTGAATTAAAACTCTGACCTAAACAGCTGATGCATACAATAAGTCAGTAATCTAGAGGGAGAGAAGGTCAACACTTTCACGACTTTATCACTTCCAAAGTCAATTTTGAGTATATACAGGACAAAGCCATCACTACAAAGACATGGATGAATAAAGCAAGAAGAGGCATTATTTCCCCTTTTGTCTGCACAGATCTGAGTCCCTCACCCCTTTTTTCCACCTTAGGCACATCGAGTTCATTATATAGCTCTTATGGTAAGGAGGAGGGAAGGCAAAGAGATTAAAGTGGATAAATATGCTGCAAGTGGAAACCACTATCAGACTCAGGTTAGACTTTCTTCTCCTTTTAAAAACATTCCTAAATGATCCCTCCATAGTTGTGTTTGAGACAAATCGTGTTGACCTAGCTAAAAACAAGCAAAATTAATGATGCCTGTGATGTTCACAAAGAGAGGCATTACCTGCATGAACTCTGTCTCATTCGTAAGCGACACACTTTCCTCTTGGAGAAAACAGCTGGACTTTCTTACTGTTCAGACAGAGAATCCTCTGTTGATGCTGTTTAAGGTGATAAAACACTGCAGAACATTACCTCTTGAATCACCTATGACTCCACATTATTTGATGTAAGAGGTACCAACTTGAATTTTTTGTGTCTGTATCATATCAGCATAGGAGCAGTAGACACTGTCCATATTTATGTTTACCTACCACATACACATAGACATGACACAGAGAGTGATTGAACACAAACAGAATTTAGCAGCAGTGTCATGGAGCTTCTGTATAAGTGTGCACACCAAACCTCAGCTTTCAGAGTATGGGACTTGAGTGCTGTGCTTAGCCTCATCTCTAAAATTCTATGCAGGAAAATAAGTATGCAATTTGAAAACCCTAAAAACAGCATATTTATTTGAGAAGAATGAATGAATGAAGATACTTATATGGATGACTGTAACATAGAATCTTAATCAATTTGGAATGTTTTTAAACAGCAAAATATCCTAAGTTAGGTGTTGTTTTATTCATACATTATGTGGTAAATTTTTCTCAGCCCCTTAAATTGAAAAACTTGTCTTCTGAAAGAAATAATGTTGCACCAGTTTCTCTGCTGTTTCTCAGAAAAGTAGGGCATTTGTATCATCCTCCCTCTTCTTTAAGACCCTGTTTTTCCCCATTTCCTCCCCCTCTCATATGAGGTACTGTCCCTTGAGTCTGTAATTACCAGGAGATGAAGCGATGATGGGGAATGATCACAGTCAATAGCTTTGATTAACAATAAGGTAGAAAATTAGCAATGCTAGCATTCAGCCACTCTGGCCTCTCCCTCCTCCATATGCTCCCTCAGTCCTGCTGGCAGCCTCACAGAGGGCAGTCAAAGCCCTTAGCCTGCTTTGAAGTGCAGAGCAAAGGTGCAGGCAGAGCAGAGAATTAGGGAAATTAAGGGGAAGAAGTAGAAACTGTAAGCCATGATGCTGAGCTCTTTACAGGGCTTAGTGTGCCAAAAGAAAGGCGAGGATGGAGTGTGCTGTGTGTTGTCCTTGTGTGTTTTTCTGTCACATGTGGATTTACTTGTGTCTGAACATGCTGTGATCGAAATGGCAACTACTGTTACTACTGTGACCCCATCAGCAGCTCTGGTGTTGTTTCCGACAGACCCTGAAGACCTAGAGAGGGGCATCAACGACAACGGGACGCCAATCCCCACCTCTGATAACGATGACAATTCGCTGGGCTACACAGGTAGAGTGCTTCTTTTCCCAAATACTGACTTTCTCCTGAAACACTGCTTCCCCACATCAATCATCAACCACCTGTGTAAAATTACCTAATCATCCCTGCTTCCAGTTAACAACCACAACCATTTCCTGTTCTCATTTTCCAGACTTTATTCTATAGCTGGGAGGTCATATTGCAAAAGTAAGCACAGAAATTTTAATGCAAACACTACATTGATTCTTGCTGTATATTTTTATATAAAAGGAGCTTATCAGCTTATCAATATGTATCTTTGGTATTATAACGTATATAGAAAGATAAATTTTTGAAAGATTAAATATTTGACTAAATTGTTATGAGAAAGAAATAAGGGACTACTTGCAAGTAATTTAGTTGTAAAATTATCTCTACTCTCTTTTTGGTTTTGTTTCACTAGTTGTCATACAAGTAACAGAAAGCAAACTCTTAACAAGAGTGATGCAGTCCATAATTATCAACTTGTATCTTAGGATTTTGTTTCTGTGACTTATTTATCTTATCCACCAACCACTTCTGAAAAAGATGCATGTGTACATCATCATAAAAATAATAATTTAATGTATTGGAAATAGCATATATAAATGTCTAAGAAAGATCAGCCTGAAATATATCAATGTTTATTGCAGAATTTCTAAGTATGGTTCTAAATATAATGACATAAGTTACAGATCTAACTTTGAGATATTTGCCTGAAACTATAGATAAACATAAAGAATAAAAGACATAAATTCACTGGATCAGCTAATGATGCTAACAGCGGTATTGTATAATAACAGCTATTTATTATGTCCATTTCATTCATTCTCGTTAGCACAGTTCTCTGTAGATTTCACTAGGTTTGGAGCTGTGGATAGATTGTATGTTTGTGTTATGTGGTGTAGTTGGGGTTAGGAATAAAGGAGACCTCTTCTGTGTCATTACAGTTGTAGAGATGACAATATGAAAAAAAAGAGTAATTCAGTAGACACATTTCACTCATCTATAAAATAATAAACTGATGTATTAGAATCATCCTGTCTTCCTAGAACTATTAATCTTCAAATTTGTTTCAATTTAGGGTTTTAAGTACTTGGAATAAATACTAAAATTAGTAATGCTTCACGAACAACTTTTCTCACTCCTGTGTTTATTCCATTCTTGTTTTTCTTTATCTTTCAATGTAAGAATAGAAACTAAGAGATCAACAAATTAAAGTTTATTGGGATTAGAAGGTAAAGGAGTTAGTATGATAATTTTCCAGAAACTTTGCTGGAAAAGAGATGTAAATGTCATCAATCTATATATACCAAAATAGTTCACACTTATAAAAGGAAAAATCTAAGATGATTTTCTTTCTGAGGTATCCTCACATGCCAGAGTGTCTTAGTTCTATTCCCTTGTGCTCAGCAAGTCTAAACAAAATGTATTGTTTAGGTACCCTGACAGGGTTTATAGTTGTCTTTTATGAATTTCTTAACAATTATATTTAACTGGTGCATTAATTATGTTGAGCATTGAATTAAGAGAACTTAAAGAACAACACATTTAAGACTAAATGGTACATCTAAAATTTTTTATTTCTATTTATTTTCCCCTTGAGTTAATCAGCTGCCAGATTTCTGATGTTAAGCATATCATTAGATGAATTAATGTGTGGTAATAAACTTATAAAATTATCTTTATTTCTACAAAAGGACTAATTAAAGCAATGTAACCCATTAGAGTGACTAGAAGACAGTCTTCTGAGTAACTTTCTTTCTGAGATTGTAACTGTTTTTAAAAATATAGTAGGAATGTTTACTTTGGGGGTTTTTTATTTCAGTAAATTTTTGATTATTCAGGAAGCTCTTTTCTACTCTGAGTTAAATATATGACTTGTGCCTCTTTTATTTGAATATTGACTGTATTATTTACTCATTAGTAATTCCAGTGGAAATGATAAGAAAAATAAAGTAGAAAGAATGTTGTGCCTGCTTGATAATCATTCTGAAGAAATATCAATAGACTCTAAAGTTAAACAGTTCAAAGTATTACTTAAAATCGTCTACAGTTCTGCTTCCCTTTTGTGTACACATGTGTATGTGTGTGAGTGTGAATTTCCTTTACTAGGAGTTGGTAGGATCTTTATATTCGAAAAACAATGTGTTCAGAGGGAAATGATATGGCCTATCTATTCCTAAACATTGTGACATAGTTAATGAAAACCATGTATGGCTTAGGACATCTAGAAATTAGTAACCCTGGATGTAGCAGCAAGAACATTACAAGAAACAAAACATACTAATTATGCAACACAGAAAATATACAAAACAGTATCAAGTAAGACATTGATATGATTTAGTTACAAGACAAATTTCCATGAAAATTAACAAGCAAATATAGCAGGTAGCATCTGTGGAGCTTTTCTGTACAATATTCCCAAATGACTGTGTAAACTATATGTGGTTTATCAGATGTTTTTATTACATGTTGCTTCACCTCATGGAGATGACATGTGAGACTTTCTCCTAATAACATTTAACGTGTATGTTTTTAAAAACGAATCTGCAATTCTGGAAAATATTTTTGAGAACATGAAAAAATTCCAAAATAATATCACTATGCCACTAAAGTTCATAGCCAACCACCCTCCTTTTCACTGGAAGTAAGTAATTTGTCACTATAACACTTGCCCTGGTACTCAAATCATTTAGGACTGTTACTATCAAATTGACTCATCCTAGAATCCATAGACCTCATTTTATACACATGAATTTATGTTTTTATTAATGATCCAGTCAACAAATGATATCTCTCATGATAATTACTGCTTATATCATACACAATTTTTATCTAAATTGTACAAACAATTTACCTAAATGACACAAAAAATGATATTACAGAGTTTCAGGGAAAAAAACACATTGATTCCCTTTCTCCTTACTATCTCTAAATACAGTGCTATAAACCCACATAAGGTTTTAAGATATTTCAGTTTCATGCTTACTAATCAATAAATGCAAAGGTGGCACTATGGTGTGTTATTAAAGTGGACTTGTGCATTATTTATAGCGAAATGGCCCATTTCCTGTTTAACCAAGCATGGCATAAATATTAGGGGTTATTTAACAACTCACAGAATATAGCCTTTGTCATAAGAACAAGTAAAATGGGGTTTCAAATCAACACTATTGGGTCAGACTCAGCTCAAAGAGATTGAATATGTAATAATCAATGATTTTATAAAGGAGCTTCTGAAGAAAGCACATTGTTTATTGACTACCTGAAGTACATATGTCGTTTTACAAACATGAAAAAATTATATATCTAAGAAAAATTAATTTTCTGAAAAACACATATCCTCCACGAGAGATTTACATAATCCATGCGAAAGCTTTAGTTAACCATAAAATTTTTTAAAGTTTATGGATAAGTAAACATTCAAGTAGTAAGAAAGAATTAATGATATTCTAGTAATATTCTAAATTTTAAAAATAATCTGTAATTCGGAAAGAAATAAAACTTTCCCCATATTTTTATGTATCAAAAAAGTGTATAAATTTGACTTATAATACCTAAAATATATCTTTGCCACCATTTCAACATATAAAAGTTAGATAGTTTCCCCCATCTCCATTGGTCTGTTTTAAGTATTAGGCTCCTGCATTTGTAGTAGCAAATTGGAAAAAAAGCTAAATGCAAATTTTTAAATCTTAAAAACTGAAAAATTGTCAGAACTATATCTTTGTCAGTTCTCCTGCAAAGAAACTATTGAATCAGGTGCAAGTTGGTACTGCAACTACTTGTGGTACTACAATAGGTTCTGCTGTGGTAACAAAGAAAAAGAAAACACAACACAAATGTTCTTTTCACTTAGGTTTCTCGTGTTGGAGGGACTGTTCAGCATAGTCAGTCAAATTCCCAAGACTAAGAAATATGCCATCTTGACACAGGCTTCCATGACTACAGTGGCAAAAGCATCATGAATAGGCCTTAAAAGCTTCTGCACAGGAGTGAATTCTGTTCTTTTATTTATCTAAATAAAATCACGTGTTCACTCCTAAATTCCATAGAATAAGGAATTAGAATCCTACCGTACCTCTCAGAGGAGGAAGAATGAGAAATATATGGTGAGCAACACTAATCACTACTGAACTAAGAATATACAAAGAAAGACATTTGTCATTGGCTCAGAACATATCCTAGTTCTTGGAGGAAGGAAAGTTAATCTCATACAACACCTAGACTGTGGCATAACTGAAGACACTGAATATTCAGTCAATTGTCCCATTGACAAAGCTGCCTATATTCCAACCTTTTCTTTCCTTCCTTGATGAAAAAAAAAAAACTTGTTCAGATACAGTGCTGTAGATGATAACCTGATATAGAACGAAGTATTTAATAAATGCAGAGGTGATGGGCCTAGCAAAAGCATGGTGGGAAGGAAAGAATATCTAGTCACAGAACTAGATAGTCTATTCTAGTGAGGATCTAAATAACTTCTCTCAACCCCATGATGAAGAAAACTCAATACAATTATCCAAGTTGCCTGGACAGGCAAAGTGGCCTACTGCACTATGTTGATGCCTCAACATTACTCTGAACTATGGCATGGACTAGCTTCTCAGCAGTATTAGTGGATTCCATTTTTTAAAGTAATTACATATAAACCCAATAACTGTATCCCTGACAACCTGGATACATTGTTCATGAACCAGTTTTGCAAGCAGTAGGATGGTGGAGCAAGAAACTGAATGACATCGAATTTGTATTGTCACCTGTTTCCTAAAAGCATCCCATGCAATACAAGTTCGTGTGTCAGTGTTCACCCAGGAAGCTACAATCCAACTCTTGGAGTTACTTGAAAAGATCTAGCTCATATCTCTTGCACAGATTTTCTTTTTATATATTCTTCAAAGTTCTCTTTTTTAACACCCCAATCATCCAACACTCTAGCCATTATCCTTGAATCAATTTAGATAGTTTAGTTAAAGTAGAGGACCAGTTGTTCCTCTCAATGTTCTTCCCATAGTAAGGTTTTACTTTTTTGATTGTGCCTCATGCAATACTTTTGTACTGTCAGTACCTGCTGGAGCCTCATTTTATTTGTCTTTCCAATTCTGCTTGAAGTTGTCATGCTTCTATGCATACCTAACTTTATCTACTGAAGGATTAAATATCACCCAGGTGATAGTGGTTGCAGGATTGGTTAGGAATTGGGGCTCCCTTTCTTAGAGATTCAATCATTCCTAATTACAAGTTGCAAGACAGAAGTAGGATTTCAAAAGGAGATAATTTTCCAAAAAAAAGCCATTGCTTTTCTCTAAATCCTTAGGGATCAGTGCTGTGATTCTACAATGAAAACTATCCAGAAGCACCATTTTGTATCCCAACACAACACAATTGGATTTCTTTTTCTTTTTCCATTAAGTTTATTGGTACTTTTTAGGTATAAAATACAGTTACAGTCATCATTGGGATCTTGTACCATTACATGAGTATCTTGGTTCTTATTTTTTCCCCCATTCCCCTGCCCTC
>NW_004624874.1:4841461-4861345 GCF_000247695.1 Heterocephalus glaber
AAAAAAAAAAAAGCAGAATTTTATTTTCTCAACCAAAGTACAACTTAGGTAAAGCAACTTGTGTTCAATAAGTTATATTTTATTTTGTTAACTCTTACAATTAATTCTGCATTAATCCTTTAACATAATTTATCTGTTAATAATAACAGAACATGAAATCCATTGCTTCATTTTCAATGCCAGTATTATCACAAAAACATCATGGATGTAAATATTATCTGAATGTTCTTTGTACAGAAACCATTTTGTCAGACTTACGGATTTCCTTGTCCTCAAACTTTAACCCAAATATCTCTAAAATTCTCTTCTCTATTTTTGTGTTTGGGAGATATAAGACGTTTTCCCACAACGTTTTCATGGAAAAATCTCCTTGTACAAAATTCTATATATATGGTAGTGTTTGTTATTTTAACTTACAAATGATATGTTTTTCTATTGGCTTCAGATTATTGGAGTTTTTGAGACCTAACTTAAAAATGACTCTTTTAAGGGCCAGGGATTTAACTCAGTGGCGCCATGAGAGGCAGGTCCTGAGTTCAATCCCCATAATGGAAAATGACTCTTTTAATGGGGAGAGATACTAGATGTTAGTAGAAATGTGAGGACAATACATTGATAACTGTAGCTTTGTTAGTATCTATCTTCCTTTTATAACAATATTCACACTGCTTTGTACAATCAAATGATGGGTATGAGAACAATTACTTATATTTTATCCTTCTTGCTTTATCAAATATATATAAGTTCTATTACCATATGTTAAATTACTTTGACTTTTTAAAATCTGTGCCTAGTGTTTGTATTTTTCTGCTTTGAATATGATGAACATTTTAATAATATACTATGCCACTCATACCAATATTAAATTAAAAGTAGACTATAATTTAATACAGTTTTAAGATTCAGCACTTGCTCAAGACTTTATTTTTCACAAAAATAATTTATTCTTAAAATAATGACAACACTAGACAGTGTTTTAAATTTATATAAAGATGAATAAAATGATAATCAAAATCTGGTTCTTTTTATAGTTTAGAGTCCATTCCATACTATCAAAATAGAATTATCTGTCTTTCTCAGGCAATGTTGTGTACTGAAGAAAAACTATTTGAAGCAATTAATGTTCATTTAAAATGTTGATAATTTAATGAAACTCTGAGAATGTGACAACACAATAATAAAATGAGCTGTAATAGTAGATTCTAATAAAAAAATGTAGCTTTATGTCTCCCACAGGGAGCTCATAAATGCAAAATATAGTGAATCTTTGATTTATGGGCTTTTAGAAAACTCTTAACTAGGAAAATGATGATAATATCTTTTCATTCATATGACAAATTATTTTTTAAAGTAGAAAACAATTTTTAAGAAAGAAATTGCTGTTAGAACTGTATGTTTTTAGTTGCTTTATTTTTTAAGCAAGGAATCTAGCTATCTGAATAACAGTTGTTACCATACTAAATATATTAGTGTTTCCATGATAATCAAGGACTTTGCATATATATATATATATATACACACACACACATGTATATGCATATAATAATATATATGCATATAATATATATTATATACCCATATAATATATATGTATATGTATATATATTACCTTACTTCAAATTTAACTGGAGCAAAACAGATAGGAATGAAAATTCAAGTTAAGATCTCTAGAGGTCTGCCACCAAATGATAAAAACAAACCATCTTACAAAAAAGCATGTTTCCTCTATCTATGTACTTAGTAAGAGCTCTTTAAATACCAATTGGTGGTCCTAACCAACACTGTGCTGAAATGGGTTGGCATTTTTCAGACTAATGGCATGTGGCTTTGGGATGAAGTTTTTTTCACATATACATATGATACTGAGGCTTGCGCTTCCATTTTCCATGATCTTTGTTTTCAAGTTTGGAAAAATAACACCTAACTATAAATATTTCCACAATATCAATATTCATGAAAATTTAGAGAGCATACTTCCCTTCTCAGTTATACCGACCATAGGGATGGTATTCATGAGGGAACAAAATACAAGTTGAACCTGAGAATGTTTATTGTGCTTTCACCTAGAGATTAACCAGACTTGCCAAACTGCCAGCTTACTCATTAAACTGGCTACAACACTCTACAATCCCACCAGTATTTTATGTGAATTTAGCCTAACAGATGCACAACTACATTATGTCACTTATTTTTTATTTTTTGATAAATTATTAACAAATTGTGATATCACTTTGTTTGCATGATTTTTTTTTATTCCTTGTCTTACTTTTCTCCATGATGAGACAAAATACCCGACACCTAAAGTTAAAGAAATAAAGGTTTATTTTACCTCATAGTTTTTAAAGGTTTCAGTTCATAGTTGGCTGGTTCCATGCAATGACAGAGAGGCATCACAGGGGAGAAACAGTTCATGGTGGGCAGAAGGCAGCAAAGCAGGGATGTAGTGAAGCAGCAGCAAGGGCCAAGCTTCAGCCTTCTGTCCCTTATTTTCTAGCCAGGCTACTCATCCTTAGGGGAGTTAGCATTCACACCCAGGGTGGGCCTTAGCATTATCCACACCAGGAACTATGCCAAACCTATTAGTGAACTAATTTGGTAATCACACATCCTTAATCCAGCATCACACACTTAATCCCAGCACCACACACTCTAGATAAAGCCATTTCTGAAAAGCCCCACCTATGAGCACATGAGACTTTGTGGGGGATATTTAGACACATGCCATAACATTCTTTTGTAAGTTACTTGATTATATATACTGTTCATCTTTGGCATATAGTAATTTCTCCTTTCCTGTTAATTCTCTGAAGTTTTCTGTTGATTTTCACTATTATAAATATCTTTTCTCTATAGTTACTAGCTGTTTATATTTCTCGATGGGTTGTTAAACAGAAACGTTCATCTGCATGCAGATCATGCCATTAAATTTTGTTTTATGATTTTACATTTGAATTAGTCACAAATAGTCTCCTATATTTTTTCTATTCGTTTAATATGTTTACTTTTAACATTTGAGATTTTAGCACATTTAAATTTTTCATATGGTATTTTGTTTTTCTTCATATAAATAAGTTTCATTTGATAATCTACAAAAATCATTTGCTCTTTTCCCAATAGTAGTGGCTGTTCATAGATCATATTGCTAGGTATAGATACGCATCCCTGTAAGCTCTCTGTTCTGTTGTACTAATCTACATACATGTTTTTTATACAAATGCCAGTTCTCATTGATATGGCAATGTAAGTAGTCCTTCAAGGTAGGGAAAGGGATGCCTGTCATCTGGGAACATGGATTTTATCTACATAAAATAACAATCTAGTAATGTGACCTTGAGTTAAGTAGCTTCTCTAGGTTCACTAGGATATTAATAGTACCTCATTAATAGAGCTACATGAGAATTAAAGGATGATAATACAAGACTATCATTGATCAATGATATCTTAAGTACTCAACAAACAGCAACTCAATAAGCATTAAAAATTTTTTAAAAATACAAAGGCACTAGCCCAGGTGTCTGTCTTGTAAAAGAAGAGATAATTTACACAGCATTATAATTCTACATCTGTTTTACTGTAATAATACAAGCACTGTTATTATTAGTATTTATCAGACCATAACAGGTTGAAAAAACTTCAAGTGCTACTATATCTTTATTATTTCAAGAAATAGCCTAACTTTATGTAAAGTGGTTCCCATTAAGGCAGCTTCACAGTTTAATCAACACTGAATGGGAACATATTTTAACATGCCTGTTACATGATCTGTCACATATGAGGTGAGATAAAAAATTACAGTAAATACACATTGCCATTCATTGCCTTTAAAATACTGCCCCTCACTTTGAACACACCTATCCTGTCATTCTTGTCACTTTCTCATGCAGTTTCTGAAGTTCTCTTTTGTGAGTGTCATTAGTTGTTCTGTCATGGCTATCTCCAGGTCTTGAATAGATTCAAAATGTTTACATTTCATGATCAATTTGACTTTGAAGAAGAGCAAGAAGTACACAGTGCCTGATCCAGTGAATAAGGAGGATGAGAGGACATCATAATGCTTTTTACAAGCCTGCCTTTCCTTTGGATGGCCCTTGGTAGCACCTCTCACCATATTTTTGATCATACCTCCTAAAAAACACTCATTAAAGAGGACTTCCAGAACTGCTTCAGAAAGTACCAAAAGCAATGGGATAATTATATTGAAGTGAGGAGGAACATTCTGGGAGTTATTCATGACCATGTATCTTGCTGTAATAATTTTTTATCTGAACATTCATTTTATAATTTTATCACCCCTTTTCACTTGACTGTGAAAGGATTCAGAATGCCTCAAGAAGATAATCTAGTATTATGCAAAATTGTGAGGTCAGACTTATAGTACTTTCACTTTTCTTTTCAAAGAATTGATCCTTGTCCTGGCTTCAATATCCAGGACCTTTTTCTACCTGATAAATATGAATCCCCAGGGATAAAAGGTAAACATAGGTACTTTTGTTTCCCAGTCTCCCCTAGAAGATTCCAATGTGCTTCGGCACAATGTTCAGACCACAGTCAACCTCTTCATATCATCTCAGACTTCCGACCATTTTGAATCAATCCCTGACCAAATATGTTTCCAAAATTAAATACAGTAGTGGTTTTATTCATTCGTGTCTTTTATTGTGCTTAATTGAAGACAAATGCCTTAGGTAAAACCAATAAAAAATGTGTTCTGTTAATAGAAATGTCAAGAGAAACCTTATCTTCCTTTTTTGCTAAATGTAACTTTTAATGGGATAATTTGCATATATGTGTGTATTCATATTTATAATATATGTTTGTCTTTTGTTTGTTCTTGAATATATAGCAGACTTCAGATTTATATAGAATAATTTCAGATATATAATACTATAGTATTAGGAAAAACAATGAATGTCTACTCTGAATTCACTATGTTTGTTTTCCAGTGTAAGTCAATAGAAATGTATAAAAATGGAAGAACATTAGCAAATTCATAGAGTCAATTGCTTTTTTAAATGGCTGACTTAGCAAAAAGCATCCATTTATTTAAACTAAGGTCAGCCTTCGTTTATTACCATAATTACTGCCTTTCAACTGAAGATAATGTGCTTAATTTGCCAAGTATGTGTGAACTCTATCTCTTAGCAATCACCAAGCCTTAGTCAATAATGGAGAAATTGACCTAAAAGCAGAGTCTTAGTTCTATTTATGAGAGTAGTAGTAGCACATTCCTATTTATAGGCATTAGTCCATATTCAATTTTTGACTGTCCTATTGTCTTTTTATTTATCGGTGTTCACTTAATATGCATATTTAAATATAAAGCTTAACATGAGTAGATCTAGTAAACTGAATCTAGTATATGCAAACTGTACACAAAAATATTTAGGTTCATTTGTTGAGTTGAATGCAGTCTTTTCTGTGGGTTTCACTGCATATTACCTAATTTGACTGAATCTTTCACTATTGTTCATTTTTGGAATAATGTTAGGACAAGCTCTTCGACAATTTCCTTTTAAGGCTGCCTATTGTCTGAAAATTAAATGCATATAAGATTTATTTTTTTATTCCAGGCCACTAGAAATGTATAGTTATTAATTTTATATACAAATGTAGTTAACCATTCTTAATTACAAGAATCATAAAGTTCCCTGGAAAAAAATTTGAAAATGATACTCATCATAAATAATGAAATAGTTTTAATAATTTAACAAGAGCAAAATAGCACAAATAAATTGTATATGTTTGTCTTCTTGAACATATACATCTGCTTTAGTGATTTTTGTTTAGTGATAAGCCTCAAGCATAGGAAAGGCCTATCAAATGAAGCAAAAATAATCTATTAATGACTTTACCTACTCCTTGTTTAAATTTCATTATTTTTGTCAACCAACCATATATTCAGTAATCTGTTTCTTAATCTTAAAGGTGATACAAATGAAAGTAATTAATGTAAAATGGCAATTTTGAGGGATATCTAGTGATTATTGCTTAAAAGGGCTTCATCCATATCCTCTATGGCCACAATAAGTGAAGTTTGTTCAGCTTGATTTCACTCTTATGATTGAAAATCTTTGCCTTTCAGAGCTTTCTGCTAATGGTTTTAGCTCTGGTCACATCAACTAAGCATGACATTTATAGGTATGATAAGGGCCACAGTTTCTATACCCATTCTTTCAGGTAAAATATATTTTCTTAAGTGAGAATATCTATGCTTGAAAATAATTTAGAGGCAAATGTTACAAACATTTAAAAACTGAATAATTTGCATATGAAAATGATATGTATTTTAAAACTTGACATCATGTACAATTATACACCAAGTACTATTTTTCTTAAGGAGTAAATGTTGAAATATTATACATTTTATGTGCACTTTCACATATAATAGAAATATTATCTACATGTGTACACACAAATACTTATCAACATTCATATAGAAAAAGATTCAATAATGGTGCTGAAGTTAGGTAGGTCAAAGCATCGACTACATCCCCTAGAGTACAATGAGGTCGGCTTCAATTAAATCCAATCTCTGTGAGCTGAGCAATATATTGGTTCACATGAAACATGTTTTACAAAACTCATTTGCATTTATTGACATGTTGTCCAATCATGCTTTAAAACTTAAATCCTGAAAGGATATCTGCACTTCCCTATAATGTTTAGATGAAAGGAAATAAATTCTTCCCAGAAATCCTACTAAATGAATTCCCTAAACATATTTTGTGTTTGTACAGCCTAGATTCTTTTACAGAGATATTTACGATTCTTGATGTAGTGCCCTTTACAAATGTTCAGCTTCAAACTTTACACATACTGAAGCTATTTCTCTCCTTTTGGATTCTTGTGATTCTCAGATTAGTAGAGCTTTGCCAAGATCAAAACCCTAATGAATAGCTGAGAATCAGAGCCACAAACAGAAGGAAGTGAGATAACATGAAGCTCCAGGGCAAAAAACAGCAAAGAACTTAGAGACTCTGGGCAGAGAGGCAACCTCTAGGCAGGTGGTAGATTCATTAAGAATTCAGCCAAATTAATCATCATTCAGCAACTTCCTCAAATTATTATATGGCATCATTTTTATGAATCTAAAATTTTGTTTATACCGACTCATATAACAACAGGAGTATCGAATCATGAATTGCTAATAGAGTTTGCACTGTCCACCCATGGGATTTGGCAGAGCTCATTTGTTGCTGCATTTGCTCCCAAATATGGCTTGACCACCAAATTTGTCTTTTAACTCATGAATGTCATTAGGCCTCTGTCTTATGTGCTGTATCGATCTCAATTCTCCAAAGTGTTCTCAGGTGCCACAGTAGCTATGTCGGTGTTTTTCAAAATGATTTCTAGTATCCACTCATAGGGAAGCTGTTTCTTCCATTGCCCCTGGAAGCCATTCTATCTGCATAGTACACAATCACCTTCAATATATACCTCTGACCATCTGCTAGATTGGCAAGATGCCTGACTACAAAAGAGAGGGAAAGAAAAAGACTACCCCCTCTTCTTTGCCATAGGTGCTAATAACCATCAGTTTATCCATCCAGCTTTCAAAATCCTGTAAATTATAGATTATCCTGGAAGAAATCTCTCTTCTGTTCAAGAACAAAACAGTGGTGCCTCAAGCTTCTTTTCAAAGGGACCCATCTGCTAATTAAGAGTTCAAATAGGCTTCTGTTGAAGGCTTGCCTTCAAACTGCCCTTCCGTTTAAATCTGGGAAATATCTTTATTACAGACCTTCTTAGAATACATAAAAATCAGATGAGCAAAAAAGCCCAAAATCTCCTGAACATGATTTCAAATGGATGTTTGAAGACTTAGTGGAAACTTATTATTCGTCAGTTAACATAAATCACTTCAGCTTTCTGACCAAAAGTCAGCTTAATTTATTTTGGGGGAGCTTAATTTAGATAGGATCATCTGAACTCATGCAATGGTTTCTCTGAGTGAGATTTATCCATTTTTTGCAGTTTTTATTGATTCCTGTGCCTTTATGCTGGTATTGTGTCCTTAAATTCAGCTTCAAAAACTGTTCACTCTTCTCTTTATTCTAATGAAAGCAGTGTGAAAATAAAAATAGGAATGTTGCTTACAGAAAAAAGAACATGATTTAAAAGGGACAGACCTCCATTTCAAATGATTACACAATTAGCCAATAGGTGAAAAAAAATGTGAAAATGGTTTAAATCCTCTGTGAAAGGGGAAACAGCTTTCTCAAGAATACTGTAAATGTTAACTGAGATCATATTTTAAAGATACCAGTACAAGAATAAGTTAATAGACACAACATAAATTTTAATTCATATCCTTGTTCTGTAGATTTAAAAAACAATGGTACCCAAATATATTTGGGTATGTGGTAGTGTTACTTAATTTTTATATTTCCTTAACTGTAAGTGACATTTCTCAATACTGGAATAAGCAAAGTTGTATAACCAAGAGCAAATTTTGTCCCCACCAGACATTCATTTTTTAAATTGTTTTTATTTCATGCTATTTCTTCCCCCACTTATTTGGATTTCATGCAGCAACCCAGCATGCCAGGTTTTTAGGTAGGGTCCAGTTCACCTGCCATCAAATTTGCTTGTTTCTTTCTAATTAATTCCTGTTTCTCTGCAGGAAGAGATTAAATAATACATATGACAATTATTTCTCCCTCATAGAAAGCATGATATCTACTTATAAAGGTCTTCAAAGGATATTTTGAGATTTAAGATAGTACTTGTTTTTCAGGTTGCTGAATGTCCAACTGATATATGTACAAAAATAACAAAATATATTCAAATATTTGTCAAACTTCAGTTTTCCAACTTCCATTCCATTATTATCTTCATTAAATCACAACACTTCACTCTATGAAATTTGTTAATGCTCTCCAATGATAAAAATTGTGAACTCTCACATTTAAATGATGGAAATATATTTATCTTCTTTAAAAGTAATTATAATCATCTATGCAAATCCAAAACTGTGGATTTTCCCCAAAATAGGAACCAAAGCAGAAGTTCAATCATGCAATATCAAACTTCTATCATTTTCTTCCTGGTTTCTCACGTAAAATGGTCTTTGTCTTCAAGTTTATCTCAATGTTAGTTTTTCTTATTTTGCCTTTTAATAGCCACTTAGATATTTCTTGTTTATGGCATTTATCACATAATTATTAATTTGTCTGTCAACATTCTATTTTCTAGATAGTTTGCACTGCTAGGAGAATTTAGATCTTACTCATCTTGTGTTGGGCCAACACATAAGCATAACGTTTGGTGTGGAGTGCTTCAATTACTTAAATAAATGTAAAGGGGCCAAAGAGTATAAGTTTACTTTGAAAAAAGAAAACAAATACAGAGGCAGAAAATGTGTTACCTTAGGATTTGTAGCACAAGAGTATCTTTAGTAGAAATGTCTGGTGATCTTTCTGAAGATTCAATTAAAAGATAGAATTTGGAAATGAAAACAATAATTTTGGAATGTCTTTGCATCCTCTTGACATATATATAGGAAAATTGGCCACACAGTATAAGGAAATTCTTTTACTCTTATGATACATTATCATCTATGTAGAGAAAATATAATACATTAATTATCCATCATCATGGAATCCTGTAATGATTTGTTGCAGAAAATTGTGAGACTAGAGATTTTTTGTATCTTTATCCACTTATGGTGGCCATCATGGTCAATGACAATATAAAAATGTACAAAACAAAGACAATAAATTTGAAAAATGAACTCAAAAAGAAGCTATAAGAACTCTTCTATGACCTTCTGAAAGGATATTCTTTTAAATGAACTATTTTTCTGGTTTACTATATATTAACAACTATATGGAACACTGTGTACTCTCCTCTTAAAGCCACATAAAATATTTCGTCTGTTTCTTATATATAGTCATGCTACATAGTTTAGAAATTTATTCCCACTGGGTGTAACCTTTGTCATCTAGATTCAGTAAATGCTTAACAGGCATAGGCCAGGACCATGTGTGTTTTGCTTTAAGGGTAAATAATCTACACTGAGACAGACAGCCCCTGAGAATATTCCTCCCATATGTCAATATCATGGTTCTTTTTGCAGCATGCCTAATATATCATGTCATCAGTATAGTCACAGCAAGACAATGGCAATGAGAACCCAATGTTGGGAGCATTGCTCCTAAAATTTCTTTTAGAATCCAATACTACCGTCTAGCTATTAAAATTCTATACAAGGATTACTATCTCTAAAGCTAAAGCTACATCAGGAGATTCTATTCAACATTAAGACAAGAAAAAGTAAATAATTTACATATTGACCTGTCCAAAATTATAAAAGTATGTAAAACTGGAAAGGGAGCAGACATATGGATCATTCCTCAGCCTATAAATCTCATCTGTGTAGACAAAAAGTATATGAGAATGAACAGGCATTCCTTTTTAGTTCTTGATCATCAAACCTTTTTTTTCTAACTTTATTGTCTTCAGTTTTCTATGGACTATAACTCTTCCAAGTATACTGAGAGGAAGAAACTGCTCTCCTTTCCCTGAGCAATGTACAAATTAATTTATAGTACTCTTGTAAAGAATTTATTGTGAAAACAAAAAATCTTTTATTATAAAAATCTCCAGTAAATTTAACCTATTCATTTTTCCATACTGTGAATGGAATTGATAAAATCTGAATTTATATAATTTGTTTTTCCTAAAACAAATGATTAAAAAACTAGTGCATAGAAAATAATATGCACAGGGCCAGGGATTTAGCTCAGTGGTTTCACCACCTGCTGCGCAAGCGCAAGGACCCAAGTTCGATCCCTGGTACCAAAAAAAAAAAAGAAAGAAAATAATATGCACTGAATGATCAAAAAATACGGTGAATGTTTAAATTTTTTTTTTTTTTTTTATTATTATTACAGAAAAAGATATATTGGAGTTGATATCTTTCAAAATCCTCCCTCTTATGTTGAACACTTATCCCATCATCCTTGTCACTTTCAGAAGCAGTTCTGGAAGTTCTCTCATGAATATCTTTATTTGGGCTGTCATGGCTATGTAGACATTCTGAATTAACACAAAACATTTATCCTTCACGGTCATTTTAACTTTGGAGAAGAGCTAAAAGTTGCACAGCACATGATCCAATCAATATGATGGATTAGAACACATTTGAATGATTTTAGGAGCTTGCTTTTCTGTTGGATGGCACTCAACAGCATTCACTTTTTTTGTTTTGTTTTGTTTATTACAACTCTTAAAGACACTCATAAAAGAGGACTTCCACAGTGGCTTCAGAAAGTGGCAAAATCAATAGAGTAAATGTGTTGGAAGTAAAAAAGGTTATTTTTCAGAGAATTAATGGCACTGTTTCTTTTACTGTAATAATTTTTATTTAAACATTCACTGTATAGTCATTTGTTTGATCAAACTTTATAAATAATAAAATATTGAGGATGTAGAAAGTAAAGAAATAAATCTCAAAGAATAAGAAGGAGACTTAAAGATTCCTTTTTGTTTAGTAATGTTTTCTTTCAAAATTACAAGCAGTTTTTAAGGTAGAAAATACTGAAAACATTTATTGATCTCTTGATTGTTGGTTAAATAGTACATAACTTAGTATATTAACACACTAGTCTTATATCTCTAAGAAATAACTTTAAAATGACTGAATGCAGCATCAGTTTCAAATGATATTAAAAGTCCAAGTGGAAATAAAAATAGTTTTTCATGCAAACCATCACACATCACATGATTATGTCAAATTGGTATTTGTGCAAAGCTTTCTTGTTTTTTTTTTTTAGAAGCAGGTATATTATATTACTTAAAACAAAGTACACGGTCACATATCAATGAAAAGTCTAATTCTATTTTCTAAGTCAGAATAAGAGTTTTTGAAATTAGAAATCCATGTATTTACTCAGAAAATGTCTATACTTTATAAATGAAATGCTTGTTTCTAAAAATAAAGGAGAAACTTAGAAATAGCCCACTTGCTAAGTTTGAGCCATTTCTAAAATTCTCATGAGATATTTTTGTATATATGTTTTGTTTTGGTATTGTTTAGTTTTGATTTTGGTTTTGGTTGTTTTTTTGTGAGTTTTTTTTTTTTTTTTTTTTGAAACAGAGTCTCAATATAGAGTTCAGGTTGGCCTTGAACTCACTGTGTACCCCAGGCTGGCCTCAAACCTTGCAGTGATTCTCCTGCTTCAGCCTCCTGAGTGCTAGAATTATAGCCATGAGCCACCATGCCTGGTTGTATATATGTTTATAAATATTCCCATAGACTATAAATTCCCATAGAATATAAATATTCTAATAGCAGATGTCTTCACTATGTCATACATTTATTACTGATGATATATCTTATTAAATGTCTATTATATTCATATTCCAATGCTTTAGGACAAGATTTATTAAGATCAATTTTCAAAGGCTAACAATGGAGAATTGACCTATTAAAACTGAAATGAAGTATTTTCATATACATGTATTGTATTTTGAAAGGAAATAAGGGAATATAGCAATCTGAGTTCCCCACCTTCTACTACACTATCTTGCTTCCTATTTAAGTTTGTTACATCATAAAACATCAATTTCAAATTTTATCATTTCTCCTGCAAAAAGGGTGCCTTTCCCATTCTGGTCCTTCCTATTTTCCAGCTTTCCTGAACTCAGATGTGTATCACATTATCCAGTCTTTCTGTAAGGAGAGTCCATGTCCACCCTCTCGAAGGCCTTCAGATAGTCTGGGCTGTGAGAACTGATGAGAACTTGTAGATTCAGGCACAGGGAAGTACAGTTTCTTCAAAGACCATCTCCACTTTTGCCAGTGAGTCTAGACTTTGAGGTTGTTAAAGGAAACAGGGGAACAAGGTCATGATAACCAGCTCAGAGACCTGCCAAATGAGGCTTGAAAGGAAGTAAGGATTCTAAACTACTCATAAGCATTATTCCTAAAGAAATTTATTTCACTTCTGCCTAATTTCAATTTTTACCTCTTCAAACTAAATGTGAGATCTTTAAGATCAAAGGCAATATTTTATATATCATTCTGTTCTTCTTACAGCTCTTGAAATGGTACAAAAATTTGTATATTCTTCATAAATTTCTATATCAATTATTAATTTTAATATTACCAGATTTCTTTTTGATGATCATCTGAAATTAAGTGTATTTTATAGGATCTAAGTTGTCGGTGACCAGGAGAAAAAGAAACTTCATATTGCTCTTAGTGGACAATAGCAACTTCAGACACTTTCTCCAGTTTTTATATAAGAAGTTCATCTTAGATATAAATTTTTTAATATTTATTCAAGTTTCACTGTAAATTACTATCAATAAGGCATCCTGGAATTAGGCAAAAAGTAAATGAGTATTTTCTTCCTTTTGAATCACCATATTCATTAATATTTCATTAATATTTTTATAAAAACTAATACTGAATTTTTTATTCACTGATTTCTGGAAATACCACCTGATATCAGATAATGTCACTAAGAAGACTTAATAGAGTTTTGGTTTCAAACTACGTTGTACTTCTGAATATATTAAGTGCTAGATTTATGTTTATTAAAATTTACTTTCTGCTAATTTATCTTTGCTTCTCACACTCTCATCCTGAGGAGTAAAAGGAAACCTCTACAACAAGAAGAATTAATTAAGGTCAAAGACATTAATTCATTTTAAGCGAACTTTTCCAATTGCCAAGAAAGGACAAAGTACATCTATGCATTAAAAATAAAACTGTCTCTAAATTTACTTCAAGGAAGTAAAACTTCCACTGTGCATCATACTCTGAAATTAAGGAGTTGGTGGAACATTTGAAAGTATTCTGTGTTCATTATTGTGCATTTTTTGGGACTGAAATGGGATGTATTATCCTTTTGTTAGAATACTAAGATTATTTGCTAAGTTTTTCTGCCTGATCACATATTTAGATAAAATTATGAAGAAGGCCACTATTGAAATGCATGTTCATACAGACTCCAGAATATACTCAGTAGCTAGGGGCCTACATATCAACTTCCTAACTGCTCTTCCTATTTTGCTTTGGGTAAAAATCACATTTTCCACATTCTAGAGAGAGCTAGACTGTTTGAGATTGGTGCTCAATTCAATACCATATGCATGTTTAAATCAGACACAGGCAGAACAGACATTTAAGGGAACTGACAGCATATTGACCAAAAATGTGGGAAAATGGGATCTTTCACATTTTTTCTTAGAAAATAAATGAACAGAATCTCTTTGAACAACTTTGTAATATTGATCCAAATATAAGATGAATACAGCTTTGACCTAAAATTTCTATTTTTAGGAATTTACACTACAGATGCATTTTTCCATGTGTGCAGTTATTTGTACATGAATGTTCACAGCAGCATTTTTTGTAGTGATAAAAGACTAGAAACAAAAACAAAAGTCTTATCTAGAAAAAATGATTAAGAATTGTTGAATAAAACATAGTATTCATTTAAATCACATCTATATACCTAATTCTTTGCAGCCATTAAAAAAATAAGATTCAGATGCATGTATTAATTAGGAAGAAATTCCAAAATACATTAAAGTGAACAAAATGCTGCATGTACATATATATACATATGAATTGATTATTTATTGTAATACTGTATGGGATGTTTTTCCTATCTCACTAACTGGCAATGCCAGCATTCCAATTTCTTGGAACAACAACAACAAAAACAAAGCAAAAAGCAAAATCATATTTTAAACCCTTGCATTCATCCTTGGCACTGGCCCCCCACCCCCGCCCATCTCTGTCTGTCTATCTCTGTCTCTGTCTCTCTCTCTCTCCTTAAGGTTTTTCCATCTCATGCATTAGTAAACATATGTCTTTAACTATAAAGTGTAAACGTATGCTTTATCTAGCCTTTCCTTGCAATTTCCACTGCTCTCTGATACAAGCCACCATCACCTCTGGTTTTTTTTTGTTGGGATGACCTCTCAGTTGCTTTTCCCTAATCTGGATAAAATGTCTTTTTCTGAGCAGAATACTTTCCAAGTTCTGGTTCCATGGTAACAGGCAGAATTAAATCTGGAATTGTAGCAAATTGAAAGTAAGAACATTTGATAATTTTAAGTTTTAAGTCACTCTTTAAGAGATGATATTTGGGATGGACTTCGGGTCAGTTAAATTTATTCACCCAGGAAACAGTAAGAATGATTTCAGGGAGACACCAGAAATCAGAATCCATGTGGTCAGTATTGCACTGAATAGTTACACATTGAATACAACAAAAAAGTCAGGTGTAAGATTATTTAGAGGAACTTTGCTATCTCAGGCAGTCCTTTGCCACTTTAGTTAGCTCTTGTTAAGCCAAGGCCACATTTGTAACAGCTGTTTTTCCAAGGAATGTTAAAGGCTTTCTGCAGCCTATGATAGCACAGACCTTTTTGAAAATTGAATTATGTTACATAAGTACTCTTTCTTTAACTGATGCACTCTAGCACTTCTAGACAAAAGCTACAAGAATTCTATACAGTCAAGTGATGTAGATGGATGTTTTAAATTGTTTTTTAACAACTAAAATCTCTATTAAATGAAACACACACACACACACACACACACACACACACACGTTTCCCTAAAGACAAGAATGCCTCCTATACCTTCCTTTTGTCTTTCCCTTACTCATCAAAGGAGAAGGAATGATCATGACATATCTTCATAAAACCTTAGGATGTTATAACCAATACTATGAAGTGAATAAATAAAGTTTAAGCCTCTTCCTTAAACAATAATATTTCACCTTTTTTGAAAACCAATTGAACTCAACAAAACTTTCCATGCCTTAGGGAAATGCACTTAACCACACATTTACAATATTTGCCATAGTCCTCAGGGACTAAAATATTAGTGGAACTTTGTTCAAGGTTCCTAGGGAAGTTACTCTGACACCATGAGCAGACAGGGTTTTACATCTGGCCCAGCCAATTTTTCATTCCTTTATGAAAGCTTAAAAGAAGTTGAGCATAGAGAGGAAAGCAACACCTTACCTGAAATACAAAATGTGGTGGGTTATCTGGATAACAACATGGCAGCTCTTTCTGTTCCACAACCTAAGTTATTCCTCCTACAATGCATGCAGCATGACTGTAATTATAAATGTACTTAATTTGTAATAGACATACTTCACCAGCCCATTTCTCCAGTCAAAGCAGAAATTCAAGTTTTATGTGACATTGGTAAGGTTCAACTTTATTTTTCTGATAAAAAGATTCTGGAAGCAAAGATTACCATTTTATTATTATTTTAAAAATAGCATTTCGGCAGTTCAACAGAAATGCTTTTTTTATGAAATACTATTTGAAGTACATTGAATAAGTTCTGAAGAAATGTTGTAGGCTTAAACAGATACAAAACTCTTTACCTTAGAATTTAATTAAAAGGTAAATCATTTTTAAGGGAGTATTTTTTATCATTGGGATCAAAAGAGATAAATGATTATTTTGGATCAAAAGAGGCACTTGGAGATCCCTAAAATGTTTGTTTCTTCATGTTTGTGAAAGTGAAAAGAATGTATATTAGGTGAAAGTCATTGAAACAACAGAAATTAATCATTCCATGTGAGTATTAGTGGGTGTGCAAGACAGAGAAGTCATACTGTACACCAAAAGGGCTTTAGCTATTTCTTGGTGTGGTTTACATTATTCTAAAATTTAAGAGCTTAAAACAACAAATATTTATTCTTTTTAACATTCCCAAAGACAAAGAATTAGGAGTGACTTAGCAGCATGGTTCTGGCTCAGAGTTTCAGATGAGGTTGCAATCAAGCTGGCAACAGGGGTTTCATTCAGGCACCTGAAAGCTTATAAGTGCTGAAGCTTCACATTCCGACATGGCTCACTCACATGACTGATGACTGGTAGGTGACTGGTGGCTTCAGTGGAATTCTGCCACATGGAATTCTCCTTGAGCAGCTTGAGTGTCTTCACAAGATGGCAGCAAGTTTTCCCCAGAGTAAGCAATCCAAGAGAAAGAGAAAGAAGGAAGTCACATGTCTTTTAAGCCACCAATCTCTAAAGTCGCATAACATCTCTTCCCCTATTTCCGTTTGTAAGAAATGTATCCCTTATTCCAGGTCAGACTCAGAGGGAAGAAAATTATGCACTATATGTGAAGAAAAAAGTATCAAAAACCTTGTATGCGTACTTTGAAATAATCATAATAAGAGAGATGCTATATTGAAATTTTATGTTTTGAACCATTTAATTTTTAATGAAATTCACTGACTGTGAGTCCCATGAATATGGAAGGGGTATTTATATTATTTTCCACCTAGTATCTCAGTGAATCTCAGGATGACTGATTCATGGGAGACACCACATATTTGTTGATTAGAAGAATAACTGAATGAATGAGGAATACTAAGTTGTGGCTGCTCATTTTAAAAAGAGACATATGAAGATCACTAAACTGCTAATTTCTTCATATTTGCCATGTCCCTAATCCTCAAAAAGTGATATCATACTCTAACAAATTCTACAATAAATGTTTCTTTAAAGAACATTACTATGTAAAATTAAGTGTTTTTATGAAGTCGATCAAAATAAAAGCTGACTGCCTTCCTTGAGCATTTAAATTAGTGCCTTCAGCAATATCATTGCTTTAATTATCTTTGGAAGATGCAGCTTGATAATTCAATTCCATAGCCTTCTAATTTGACCCGCCATGTGCAATGAATGAGATGAGATTAAACCCGGAGGTTCTTTACTGTTTGCATATCAAAAAACTTCCATAAAGTGCTGATCATTTGCACGATAATTAATCTTCCTGACTTTTATTCTCATGACTCTTCAGACACTGTTCTTGCTAGTGTACCACTGACCTTCTTGCTGACAAATTCCTTAGGCACTCTTCCTTCTCATCTGATTTGAGTTCATTCTTACTGGATTTTTTCTTGTTATATACTTCTTAAAATAATTTATACCAGTCAGAAAATGTTGGAATATACTGCAGTAATTAACAACCTCCAAATCTCTGCAACTTATAACAAAATTGTTTATTTCTCACTTACATAAACTTAATTCTTCTGAGCATCACTGCACTTCAACCTCCAGGCTGATGAAACAACCACTTTGTGTTACATTGCCACTCATTAGAGCAGAAGGAAATGAAAATTGACTAACTAGGAGCTACTCAAAAGTGACTCATCTCACTTCCATTTACATTTACTGGCCAGACCAGATCAGACAGTCAAGCCTCATTTCAGTAAAGGGACCTGATCTTTTGCCTGAAATTCTTCTAGCCCTCTCATGTATCTCTGATCCATCCTTCTCTCTTTCTTGTTTTCTACCCACTGCTTAGGTCCAATGGACCCCAAGCCTTGACTACACTTAGAGTTAGTCTGAAGAGCTTTAAAGGAAAGATTCCATTAACTGGCACAACTTCCATATTCTGTCTTTTACTTGGTGGGACAGGAATGAAGACATTTGTCCAAAATATAACCTTAGATGTCATCCTTGACAATGAAATGCTAAAAGCACGGTACCAAGGGTATTTGCATTGAGGTCAGCAATAAAGTGATGCATTGTCTGCAGAAAAGAAAGATCTTTATTAGTATGTGTTTGCAGTACATAATGATTACATTCATTGTAGGTAATTGGTACATGTCCATAACACATTTCAATTCTTTTTTCCCCTTCTTTCTACTGCCTTTTATTTTGCCAGCATCAAATTCATTTATTTAACTTATAAGGCCTTATAAAGTTTATTTGCATATGTATAAATTTAAAAAACAGACTAATAGGTCAAAAAACATATAAGACATGAAAGACAATTGTTCTAAGTCAAGGTTCAATTTTAGATACATCATCTGTGCTGCATTATAATAACATTTTTTCACTTTTTTCCTATTTTCTCTCTTTTATTTCATACTCTCTTCATATATTAGGTTTTTTTATATAGGAGCAACTATCCAATATTTAACCTTAGGTGTCAGAGTAACTTCCTTCAACATTGTGGTTTCAAGGTGCATCTGTTTTCCTATAAATTACTTATATTTATCCTTCTTATTTATCACAGTAGTACTCTGTTGTGTCTACATACCACATTTTCTTTACCCATTCATCTGTTGATAGATATTTAGGCTGTTTCCAAGATCTAGCTCTTATAATTAGCTATTATTCTGCTATAAACACGGGTATACATGTGCCATTGTGCTGTGATGCCTTTAACTCATTTAAAGACATAGCAAGTCTAATGGAAATATTATTTTTGTTTTTTGAGGAACTTCCATATGATTTCCATAATAGTTGTATCAGTTTACACTGATATACCAGTAATGAAGAAGTGTTCCTTTCTCCACACAGCCTCTCCAGCATTTGCTACTCATTAATTTCTTGATGGTAGCCATTCTTTCTGAAGTGAGATGGAATCTCAATATAGTGGTACCTCTGCTCACAAACTTAATTCATTCCATGATTCAGGAAAAGATGGTCACATTCATGTTTGTGCATGAAAGATGGCCATGATTGTGTGCATCACTCTATGCAAAGTTCACAGACAAAAACCAAATTTTGTCAAATGCTTCTGTTTGTGAACTTAGTTGTCAGTTTTGTTCTTAAACAAAAGCATTCATGAACAAAGGTACTACTATATTGTTTTAATTTGCATTTCTGCAGTGGCCAGGACTGTTGAACATTCCTGTGTCTATTTCCCATATTTATTTCTCATCTGAGAAGTGTCTGTTCATTTCAGATGCTCATTTTGATTGGATCTTTAAATTTTGTGGTCTAATTTTTTTTAGCTAAAACTTGGAAACCGCCCAAATGCCCATCAACTGGAGACTGGATAAAGAAGATTTTTTTAAATAAAATGGAGTACTACTCAGCCATAAAAAATGAGAAATTAGAGACATTTATAACTAAATGGATGCACATTGAGGC
>NW_004624874.1:4863775-4875572 GCF_000247695.1 Heterocephalus glaber
TTTTCCAGTTTCTTTTGCTATTGATCTCCAATGTCATTGCACTATGGTCTGATAATATACAGGGGATAACTTCAATTCCTTTCCACTTACTTAAACATGTTCTATGTGTGAGTATGTGGTCTATTTTGGAGAACACCCATGTGCAGCTGAAAAGAATGTGTGTTCTGATTTTGCAGGGTGGAACACTCTGTAAACATCGGTTAAGTTCATTTGTTCCAGAGTTTGATTGAGTTCTACTATTTCATTACTTATTTTTAGTCTAGTTGGTCTATCTATTTGTGACAGTGGGCTATTGAGGTCCCCCACTACAACTGTATTAGTGCATATATGACTTTTCATGTCCATTAGTATTTGTTTTATATAGTTGGGTGCACTAGCACTTGGTGCATATATATTTATTGTCACCTCTTCCTCTTGAAATGTTCCCTTTACAAGGATGTAGTGTCCTTCTTTGTCTCTCTTAATCAGTGCTGGTTTGAAATCCACTTGATCTTCAAAGAGAATAGCTACTCCTGTTTTGTGTTTTTTTTTTTTCTGGTTCCCATCTCATGGAGTATTGTTTTCCACCCTTTAACTTTCAGTCTATGAGTTTCATTTTGAATTAAGTGTGTTTCTTGTATCCAGCATATTGTTGGATCTTGCTTCTTGACCAATTCTGCCAGTGTATTTCTTTTGATTGGTGCATTGAGACCATTAACATTGATGGTTATAACTGATATGTATTGACTTAGCCTGTCATGACTTCTTTGGATTCTCCCCCTTTACATTTAATTTCTTGTCATGCATGATGTATTCATTTTGCTGTGAGAAGCTTTTTAATTTGATGTTTTTCCATTGGTTGATTCTTAGTATTATTTTTTGTGCAACCAAGGTTTAAAGCAGATTAAGTGTTTCTGTTCTAAGGTTTAGATCATTGATCTATTTTGATTGGTGAGAGATACGGGTGTAAGTTCAAAATAATAACAAAATGTATGTGCTGTTACTTTCATCACATACTGCCATTCCTAAACAATGTCAGTGACCAAATTTTTTTCTCAAAGAAATCTCTTCTGCTTTAAATTAAAGATTATCATGCTTATTACCAAGTTTAGAGACAACCATTAAATCTGCACATATATATTGTTTATACCTTAGTAAACCGTGTGCTTTATATGAAAATTATTCTGAAGAAGTCCCAATTTGTAGAGTCTGCCATCAATTACACTGAGCCATGTAGACACTATCACAAATATTCATATCCAGAGTAAGCTCCTAAGGTTCAAAATCATTCAAGCTCTTTTTGAATAAAATTCATAATTTCAGATATTCATGGTATACCCAAACTCTTGCACAGAAACATTAATTATATTTGACAGGATATTGACTTCAAAGGCCAAAACAGAACTTGAGTTACTTCAAATCTTTGTCTGTATAATCCATAAAATTTGAGTGCATTTGTTGGTGTGTGTGTGTGTGTGTGTGTGTGTGCGCATTTGCATGTGTAATTCTGTTTGGTAAAGACAAAGTTTATGTATGAAACATTCTACTGAAGGTGAATAATACTTTAGTTTAAAATTAATTCTCTTTTATTTTAATCTAAAGAATAAATCAAGAAAATGATACTGATTATCAAGAGAAAGACTTAAAGTAATTTTTTTTTCATACAGATAAGAATGTTAATAATGATGGACTCTGGTGATTTATCCTTCTCTAGTAACCCTCCCACATCCTAACAATATTAATTTTCTAAGTACCTTTTCATAATTTTATCAACTCTCTTCTTTGGTACATGGCTAGTGCTATGCATTCATGGGCCACCATTATTAATATGGGTTTTGAGGGTAGAAAGGTCAGAAGATAGTTAAAGTGGAGTAGATCAAAATCCATGTATATTTGCAAAATGCTCTGGTACTTTTGATGTTTTATTTATTCAAACAATAAAAAGAGTAATTTCAAAGTTACAAAAACATAATGAAGTTCTTAGATTCACATTTATACTTGAGATCTCTCCCCTTGAGTGCTGAGCAGTAGAGACTCACTACCTAGTTTACATCTCCACTTAGATGTTAATGATTGTCTCAAAAAAATGTTTATTTAAAAAGTTGAACTGTCCCTCAATAAGCCTGCTCTTCTGAGTGTTCTCCTTTCCATTAAATGAAAACCTCTCTTCCTTGGTGCTCAAGACAAAATGTCTCCAATAATCATGGACTCATGTACCTTTCATGGCCTCCACATCCTATCTGAAAGCAGATCCTGTTGACTCTCCTGCATATGTAGGAGTTAAGAAATTGGCTACTTTTGCTGTTTCTTCTAAATAATTATCACTCCTGTAGGTCATTGTAGTTGATTTTAACCATTATCCCTCTATTTCTTTTGCACCTTATGCCTATTCTCAACACAGCAAACAAACTGACCCCTGGCTTCTCAGCTCACTCCCCTGACCAGGCCTGATGCTTATGTGGCCTATTCTACTCTATCACTCTCACCTCTTCTGCTAGTGCAACTTTCCTCCTTCCCTCAGGTTGAGTCACACTGAAATTCCCAGGGTCCCTCAAATGGCCCAGAAATGCTCCCACCTGAGGTATCTTCAGTTGCATTTGCCCAGAATTTCTTCCCACAAAACCATATGTTTATTTCCTCAATCTCCTCCAATCTTAGCTATACCTTTAACTTGTTCAGTGTGCTAAAATTTCAAACTTTATTTTATTGTTTCCATAGTCCTTATCATTGTATAGCACACTAATTTTTTGTTTATTTATGGGACCTGCTGCTAAAGTTTGAGCTCCATAAAAAGTAGATATTTGTTTACTTGTCTATTTCCCAAAACTAGAATACTGCCTGATACATAGTAAGCACTCACTATGTATGTTTAGTGACTGAGTCACTGAATGTAGTGAAGACATGAAACAATTGTTTTGTATGTTTTCTAGAATACAATATAAGACTAACCTGAAAGTTATTTCTTAAAAAGAAAAGTAAAAGGGGACTCTTGCCTGTACAGAAATCTAAATTTGGTTATTTCAAACTTATTTTATTCTTATTTTAATAAACAAATAGAAAGATAAAACATTTTAAACTCAGGAGTAAAAGAGAGTATAAGTCAGAATTATATATAGCAAGCTTACATTACTAATCATCAATGAGGAAAAACTCCCTGTCTTGTAATTGGCATTGAGTATTCCAGCTTCACTCATGTATAAATGTGGTGTCATAGTCATAAGTCTCAATTTATGGAGAAGACAAGGGTACAGAGAAGTTATATTCAAAAGCACGGAGGGGCCGAGGATTTAGCTCAGTGGTGCCACCACCTGCCTAGCAAGCGCAAGGCCCCACTTTCGATCCCTGGTACCACATATAGAAAAAAAAAAAGCACAGAGACAAGTGACAAAAGAAAGATTTGAACTAAGGTGTGTCTAAAAGCTTGTGCATTTAATGCCCAACCTATATTATAGTTTGGGGGAAACAATGTAGGAATTTCTGCCTCTCTCCTGGGATAGGGGTAGGGCCAACATTATGTAAGACTATTTAGGATACTATCTCTTTGATAGCACTTAGTATATAAAGTCCTTTTTAATTATTTTATGTTTGCCAAAAACTATATAATAATTCTATACTAGAACAATTAACTGGCTTGACTTTACTAGTAAAAAGTATTTGTCAAAAAAAGTAACTGGTGGATATATAACCAACATTTATTTTTCCAAGTATGCAAAATTCTTACAAATCAATTCATAAAAGGCTATAGAAAGCCAATAGAAAACTAGGCAGAAGATTAGAATAGAAAATTCCTGAAAAAACAAATGACATTTTCTGATAAATACATACAACCTCACACATCTTTTTTGAATAACATAATGAAAAAAAATACTCGTTCACTGAACTGATGGCTCAATGAAATAAAGCATACAGTCTTAGTAAGAGTGTGGGAACTGCTAGAAATTATGTGAATTAGGGAAACCTTGGTGGTAAACAAGCTGGTAATGATTATCAACTTTTATGAAATGTCTATTCCTACTGATTCAGGAAATCTCACTTCTAGAATTTAATCTCAACAAGATTATAATTCACCATACAAATGTTGTACGATGCATTTATTGGAATAATATTTTGTAATAGTAACAAACTGAAAATTAAATTTCAATAAGTGAGGACATAGCTAAATAATGGCATATCAATATAATTAATTGATCATTTTCAAAAGGATAACATATTTTTGTTTATTGGCATGGAAAGTACAATTTTTTTTCTAGAGGAAAAATTTTTAAAAAGCCAGGTGTGATGATTTATGCCTGTAGTCCCAATTACTCAGGAGGATGAGGCAGGAGACTTACTTGAGCCCAGGAATTTGGAGACTGAGTCTTAAAAAAAAAAGTAAGTAGCTGTTCATTTCATGCTAATAGTGGTAATCACTGAGTTTAGCAAGTTTGACTGACAACCTTATGTTTTATAATCTCAACTATTGATTGAATTTTTGTGTGACTAACACTGAGTACGTGATTTAAGTCAAAAATGTAAAAAAATCTAAAATAAAATTTAGATGAAGTATAATTTGTTTTCAGGATATGTGTTCTTTTTTTTTTTTTTTTTTTTTCTGTAGAACTGAGAATCAAACCCAGTGCCTTACACATGCTCGGCAGGATATGGGTTCTCTTTTCCAACTAAGAATGATGCAAGAAACTTTTATGAAAGAAATTAAGTATATTAAAAATAAAACCTTGGTGCCACACTCCTGTAATCCATCACTATGTGAAGTTGAGGCAGGATGATAGCAGATTTGAGCCCAGCCTGGACAAACTTGGTGACTTACTAAGAATTTGTTTCAAAATGAAAAAGGCCTGAGGATGTAGCTCAATGCAAGGCCTTACATTTATTTCCTAGCACCCCTGAATGAATAAATGCATCAATTCCATTTCACTAAAAGCAAAGAACAGTTTTCTAGAATTTTATTCAAAAAAATAAATGAGTCATACTATAGTTCATATCTAATAATATGTTTACATTTTTCACTCTAATATTTCCCAGACAATCTTGCCAAATTAACTTGTCAGCTTTGTTTTCCTTAAGTTTAATAAATGAGTAAAATATATTATAGCAAAACACACACATGCACACACATGTTAATGTAAGGGAATCAAAATACTAGTTTCCTATCATAAGCACTCATAAAAATAAGAATTTTGTATTATGATTAGTTTTCATTAACAATGATATATTAATTATAAGCCAAACGTATTTGTCCACAATGAGATGATGATAAAATGTGCAGTAACAAAATATCATTAACCTTGCTCAGAATATGGAGTACTCTGCTGATGACAAAAAAAGAATCTTTGTTCGTTAGTAAGTCAAGTTCATTGTCAATTATGCTTCTTACTTTTCCTTTGATTCTCTTTACAAAAGTGCTTACTGTGTTTATTTAAAAGGAACTAAATCTAACAACCAACATATATGATTTTAACTTGTATATTTTTACAACATTGGTAAGAATTTGTACTTTTTAAAAAAAATGTGAACTCAAAGATCTGCAATTTAACTTCTACATGGATTAGAAAACAAAAACAAAACTTGAAGTCATTTTACATTCTGGAATTTTCTCTGACCAAAGTTATAGTCCAAAGGGGCTTTACAGCAGTAGCATAAACTAGATATCATTTTTTAGAATAAAGTTAATCTCATTAAATTTAACAAGATAGTGGGTGTTTATAATAAATAATTCTAAAGCAATTTAAGTCATTCCGTTACATGGATCAGATAGCAGATATTACAGTGACAGAGTATGTTCTCATATCAAATAACCAGCAGAATTAAAGTCTTGCCTCATGAGAAACAAACCAAATTTAGTGTGAAATTAAACACAACAGTCATGAACACTAGTTGAGTTTAGTATTGTGATGGTATTGTTCACCATGACAGAAGGCGACAGAAAGAACCTTTTTCCTTTCCAAAACTGTTGAACTCCCACCAACAATTGAAGTAAATAAATTTTAAACATATGTAAATGAGGTTACCCTTGGTACCAGGAAATCACACAAATGTCAACTTAATTAGCAAATCTTTAGAAAGATGTGTTTCAGCAGTACATCAACACTTGATCAACACAGTTATCAATACTGTCTGGGGTAGATTAAAATTAGTTGGGCTACTGAAACTCTCTTTATTGCACTTTTTGCCTGCAACAAGAGATACCTTTACTTTAAAGTATTCCTTTCATTTATTTCACATGTTTATGTAGTTAATCTTTCAAATTTGAAAAATCATCTGACTACCTTAATATACATTTCCATTTGATAATTAAAATTAAGAGAAAAAAAGGAAGGTTGAAAGAAATGGAGGTAAAGAAGAAAGAACAGCATGTTGAAGTAATTTACATCACTTCATTTGAAAGAGGGGTTATTTAGGGTCATTTTATTTTGATAATCACACACAATTTTGAAACCTGCCTCCGTATCGTTAAGAAATTTTGAATTTTTGAAATAATTAGAGGAAATAATCCTCAAACAGTGTTATTTATATTAAATCAATATGTTTTAGGTTTAGTTTAAAATTTAAAAAATATTTTGGTTGCTTGTTATCTTGCTATTTATTTTTAGGGTTTTTTCTACTTATAATGTTTTTATTTTCTTTTATATTTAGGTCTTTATGAGACAAGGAATTGGTTTTCATGTTTAAACACTGAAACAACCAAAATCAAATTAATATTATAATCATTACCTCTAAATGAATATTGAATGGAAAAATAGTATTTAATGTTCAGAAGTAGAAACATCTAAGAGAAACTATATGATACCAGTGTACATGCTTTGAGGTAATATTTGTATAACTGTCACATCCAAAGGAAACACTGCGTTTTGGATATGTTATATATTAACTCTGAGTCAAATTCCACATTGCAAAATCAGTTCAGTTCACTGCTGTGACAGCTATGTGAAGAGATGTAAACTCTGTTGCTAGAGGAAACTGAACAGGTAGAATACTTACTAAATATGTGTACCAACACAAATGTCAATTTAAAAAAGTCCAACAGGTGCAGAAGCACAGTAACAAAAATATAATTATCAATACAGCCGTCTTGTTATAGTAAACCATAGTTCTATCAGTCTTTAAAAAAAAAAACATGGTCATTGTTTTTATTATTCCTTCTGAGTCTGTTCTATCGCTGCATGTTTGTGTGAATTCTGACAAAATGTAATGCCTGGAATTGCTTATATGCTTTAATACGCATCAACTCTTCCATTGTTCAAAATGATTAACTACACTTCTCAGTGAAAATTAATGCATAATAATAGAATAGAAATTTTCGTTGTGAATAATGTCACTAGCAGCTGCAGATTACAGGCACATCAAAATGCTCGATGATTATAGCAAACTATAATTCATTTTCAAATTCTTGCACACCCGTAAAACCTGATCCCAAAATATTTTTTCATGAAATGTAAAGAGGAAAAAACATATGAAGGAGTTCTTTTAATATTTATCATAAAGCATTGTTAATCTTGCCTAAAGAAAAATTCATTCTTAAATATGTTTTATATATCTATATATGTAGAAAAAACCGGGGAAAAAATTGCTTCTTTCTACATAAAATAATATATCAGAAAGGACGAGTGGGACAACCTGATTCTTGGAACTGAGTTTTCGAGGGCTTGTGTTTTTCAGCAGCACGTAGGAAAACGTCACTGCGTTTCCTAATGATCGCCCTCTAGTGGACACCCTGTAGTCGGCCTATAAAGCAGCTGTTTCCATCAGCAGCCTCTGCACCTCTCCTCAAGAAGTATTCTTTCAGACAATGTAATACACCCTGTGCAAACCTGCAGAGATCTTTCTTAATGGAAGAACAGATTAAACTATTTATTGTAGTATGGTAAAAAGGTAAAATATGTACTCTAAAAATGATCAATCAGCTGCTGCACATATAATTGTACATATACAATGCAAGTGTTTTTAAATTCTTTAAAAGACCTTCTAAATGTGCAATATAACAGTCTTCTTTACATGTAAGTTTTGAAAGTACTATTAAAATTGTTAAAAGTTTAAAAAGTGCTATTATGAAATCGCTATTTTAAAGGTCCACTTTAAAACAAAAGGGGTATATCCATTATGTTTTAGAGTAGGGAATAATAACACATCCTATTTTTAAAGCATGTTCTTTGGCAATCTATTTTATGTTTGCATTTCGGCTAAAAATGAGTTTTAAAATATTTATTCCTTGAATATATATACAAAATGTTGTGAGAAATGTTTATACCATCAGTAGCAAAACTCTTAGACTAAGAAAGAAGGAGCAATTGTTATTTAGGAATCTCAAAAGCCACACTGTCCCTTCACAGATACTTGGAAAAATTCAGCAAATAAAGCCACTGAATTCAACATTAGGTTTCAGGGGACAAATTAACATACATTTAGGCATGTTGTTTCTTTTTAGAGGAGAAGTTATGAAGAGTTAAATCTTCACAGTGACTGCACTGAAAGAAAATACCAAAAAGGCTCTAACCTGAAGAAGTTTTATCCTGGAGACCTATTCTGTGGCCACCACCAAATCTAGTTGTGCACATTAGTATTACTTTCTTTAATTCTGTAATTTAGAAGCTTTGAAGGATTTCTTTGAGTGTAAAATCATTGTTCTTTGTACCTGGTTAAAATTCCACATAACTTACACAAGAGCAAATTAATTTTTTCACTATCCAATTGTAAGCTACTAAAAGGTACTGTACCTGGCCAATACTGTACTTTTATCAGCTGTGTATACAAAGAATACATTAACTAACTATAAATGTAGAAGTTATGAATGTTTGGGTGTTTTATCACTTAGTTGAGATTATATACTTAAACTGTGATATAAAGATACCTATATTCACTGACCTTTGTCAATTTGCTGAAACTTACGGTAATAATTTTTTTAAGGCTTACCTACATAAGATTCTGAATTTTTCTTTATACATGCTTCCTCAGCATTTAGCTAAGCATAATTTCTCTTCTCTTCTTTCATCTGGTAAGAATTGTATTTTTCTACTTTCTAGCTACAATAATTGCCATTTCCCTCTAAATCCAGAGAAAGGTATAATTCCGTTTTAATCCTGCTAACACAAATAACAAAGTAAAAATACACCCTCAAAAATCCATCAGTAAGGGCTGAGGATTTAGCTCAGTGGTTCTGGCGCCTGCCTGGCAAGCACATGGTCCCGAGTTTGATCCAAAGTAAGCAAAAAAAAATAAAAAAAAAAGTCCATCAGTCTCATGTACTGCAGTCGACTGTCAGAGAAAATCCCTGCCTGTGTCCTCAGTTTGACTCTACTTGCCTGAAAGAAAGAAAAAAGCTTTTACAGAACTAAGCTCTGTCGATCAATTCTTTAAACCGAATATTAGATTGGATCTGCTTATTAAAACCATGTGAAATTGACATTTAATTATCCCCAAACAAAATTAATTAAATCAGTATGACTCATGGTGTTCAAATAATGTATATCAGTGTTTCTAAATCTTAGTAGATGAAGATACCTTGCAATGATAATATCAGGGTAAATATCTTCCACAGAAGTGTTCAGAATCACTGAAATTAGATAAGAAATGATTTAATTGTAAGCATTTTAAACAATGTTACATCAATGACTGAAGTATTCACTTGATTAAATATACAACTAATAGGATGTTGAATTTGAAAAGCTTTATTAAATTATTACTGTTTACACTTTTGTTAATACAGTATCTTTGGAAAACTCCCATGGAATACATATGCTATTTTGATGCAAAAAAGATCTTGAATTAATATTTCTAAGTAGAGATTTATCTACTGATATTATCTGCTAAAGTAAATTGCTATTTTTTACATTAAGAGTATAACTTTATATTAAATTTAAATAGATTAACAATGTTTACAGTTTTCAGCATTGTTTTTTTTTACTCTTAGGAGAAAACAAATAAATAAATCTGTCCTTATCACATTTTGTCAGGACTGCAGGTTTGTTAGACTTTTCTTTCTAAAATCACAATAGGTTACTTTTACTGAATATTGTTGTGTGCAGTACACTGTCTTAGTACCTTGATATGTGTTTCCTTATGCAGAAAGTCTGATGTCATGGGCAAGAGAATGAATTCTGGAATGAAAATTCCTGGGCTCAAAATTCAGCTCCACAATTTAATAACCATGTAACTCTGGGAAAATTACTTAACATGGCTAAACTGTAATGATAGAGCCTACTTTGTAAAGTTCATGTAAAAATATATTTTTAAAAATACTTTTTAAAGGACGAGGATTTAGCTCAGTGGTTTCGCCGCCTGCTGCGAAGGCTCAAGGAACCGAGTTCAATACCTGGTACCAAAAAAAAAATACTTTTTAAAACTTCTAATGCATAGAAAGCACTCACTAAATTTTAAATAGTGTTGACATTCATAACAATCTGATAAGTTTTATCATCCTTATTTTACACAGAAGAAAAATGAAACAAAGGAATGTTAAATGACTTGCCAACAAAACAAATAAATAAATGGCTGTTAGAATTTAAATCTAGGAACTCTTGAAGTATGTATTTAGATAATGAATTACACAACCTCATAATTACCAAGAAATGTTAAAGTTCTAGGATTTTTCTTCTAGAGTCAGTCAGTGCGATCGATGTGATCAAATTAACAATGGTGTAAAGCTCAATCTTTCAAGATGAAAATACCAGATTTCTTTAGTTTAATGTTGAGATTAAAATCAGCAAAGCAAAAATTTATGGCAGAATACTCTTCTGTAAGACCAAAGTCCCAGAATTCAGCTCATGACCTGAACTGAAATTCCTTTCATAAAAATTTTCATTGAGTATGTTTTTGCCAAAGATATTTGTTAATCTACGTAAGAACCCTGAGAAAATCATCCTCCATCATAGAATCCTACAATATTGTGAGTGAAAAAATCTTCAGTTACACAGTTGAATTCACTCCTTTCCTTTACAGTAGCTTCCTTTGCCACTGATTGGCACATGTGGAAGAAATCAGAGCGTGTGGTTAAGTTTAATCCAGCTGTAGTTCCTATCATTTCACAATGATTACCTTTTCAGTTAGGAATAACATTTGCTGGCTTGAGCATACAGTCAAAAAGGTTGTGGTTGAATATTTGTATTTGTTTAGGCCTGATTGTTATCCTTTCAGACATAACTGTTCTTTGACCAATTTATTTTCAATTTTCAGGTAGAAAAAAGATAAGTCTTAGATAGATAAACTAAGTAGGTAGAAGATAGATACTAGATAAAAATCATTTACAAAAATCTTTCCAAACCACCATATTTGAAGATATCACAATATATCTCTTGTACACTTCATTTTTTATTCATTAATTTTATTGGTACATTTTAGTATACAATATGATGACATTCATCATTGGGAATTTGTGCCTTTACATAATATATCTTGGTCTTTTACACTTCTATTTCTTGCCAAAAACCCAAACACTCAAAGTCTTAATTTTCTCTTCATTTTTTTAATCAAATTTATTGGTACATTTAAGGTATACAATAAAATAACATTCATCATTGGAAATTTGTGCCTTTACATAATCCATCTCGGTTCTTATTTTTTCACTATTCCCCTGGCCTCCTTCCACCCCTCCACCCCTCCCTATCTACAAAGATTTTGTTTCTATTTTTCCATTTTCTCATATTAATTTCATTCCCTTCTTTCTTTCCCCCACCTCTCCCACTTCCCCTTCCCCTTTGCCCTTTTTCTTCCTATTTCACATTATCTATTATACATTTTAGTCTTTATATATGCTTTCAGTTTCTCACAGTAGAGAAACTATTCAGTATTTATACATGTGTGTCCTATTTATTTCACTTAAGAGTAT